>CANUEY010164968.1:0-149913 GCA_948099555.1 Croton setiger | reverse complement strand
GGAACGACGTAGGGTTTAGGGTTGGAATGTCACATAGCATAGCTTGAAATTCTCATTCAAATCATATATCATCATATTCAAAACATATCCATATCATTTACTTAATTTTCATATCATATATCCTATCAAACTATAATGCATTTTAATAAAAAAATGCACAAAATGCATGTAATGATGTCAAAATGACATAGGACTTAAATCGGGGGTGTCATAGAAGTACAGGCTCAAAACGGGGGTGGTTCCCGGAGGCGTCCTTTTCAGAGGGTATCCGTTCCTACTGGTTTCAGGAGTAGATCACAGGGTTTCCAGAGTGGATCTCAGGCTGGTTTCCAGATAAGTAGCTTCTCCTACCAGGGCACTTCTAGTAGAGGCTAGAGTCAGCCGAGAACTTAGTGTACGTTCTGTGGCAGACACCACTGGGGTGAATGCCGACGCTACACCAGTGCATGCTATATGTGCGATGAGCAGGGACAGGCACCGTTTGAGGCTTCGGTGCAGATCACCCGTGCTAGTGGGGCAGGGTCAGGTTATGGCAGAGGCGGAGGCAGAGGTAGGGGACAGTCCACCCAGTCAGGGGTTGGTATTGGCAGAGGCAGTGCTTAGCATACGACTTCATAGGCACCAGTTCAGGCTCGGGTCTATGCTATGACGAGAGACGAGGCTCTAGCTGCTCCAGAGGTTATAGCTGGTAAACTTTCTTTCATTAACCCTGATATTTTTTCTTTTGCATTGATAGATCCTGGATCTTCACATTCATTCATATCATCTCACATGCCCACGCAAACACAGAGAGAGCCCAAACACTTAGAGTATGACCTTATACTACATACACCTTTGGGGGAGATAGTGAGAGTTAAACACTTATACCCAAACTGTGAGATTTTTATTTAGGATCAGGTGTTACCAGTAGATTTGATTTTGTTACCCTTTCATGATTTCGACATCATCTTGGGTATGGACTGGTCGGTACGGCATCGAGCTAAGTTCGATTGCTATGCCAAAGAGGTTATGTAAATACTCGAAATTTTGAGGCCTGGAAAACCGAGTTTTGTAGACTGCAAGTAGTCGAGCCAAACCGGGCATTTTCGTAAAACAGTGCCGAAAGTATGCCTTCATGGTACTAGAAACGTCCAGGATTTTACGAGGATCACAGAAATTCCCTCGGAAAAGCCATCGGAGTCCTAGAATGTCCCGAAAAGGCTCTAGAATAAAAAACGCGCGAGTCAAGGAGGCAGGGCAGCCCCGGTTGCCCTCGGTTGACTTTTGGCCGAGTTTAACCCTATAAATACCCCCCTAAACACCAATTTTCTTCACACCTTGAGCTGTGTTGACAGCCGCTCTCTTCTCTTTTTTTTGCCTACGGTGATTCTTCATCTCCAAGCAATTCTTTACTGCTTTCTGTATTGCATTGTTGTGATAACTTGCATTTTCATTCATAAACACATAATAAAATAAGTCCAAATCAAGCTGAAGCTGCGAAGTGGATGCCAATTACCACAGGTATGATTCGAAACTCAATCTTTTTGATATAATTCTCTTCTACCCCCATTCTCAATCATGCATACATAACATTTGCATTGCATAATCATGCTTTTAGCCACCGCGTCACCCAAATCACTTACTTTCGATCACAGTGCCACTTAAATCAATTTCTTAGCCACAGCGCCACTTAAATCAATTTTTCGGCCGCAACGCTACTTAAATCATCCTTTTGACCGCAGCGCCACTTAAAAATCATATTTTTGGCCCCAAGGCCTAATAGACCCTTTTCCCCCAACGGAAACACACCAAAAATACACATTTTGGCCAAAAGGCCTACATTACACACTTTTTGACCACGGACGTCGTTAAACTCTTTTTTTGGCCACTAGGCCTAAAATTACACACTTTTCGACCGCGGATGTCATTAACTCCTTTTTTGGCCACTAGGCCTATATTACACACACTTCGACCGCAGACGTTGTTAAACTCCTTTCTCGGCCACTAGGCCTATATTACACACACTTCAACCATGGATGTCGATAAACTCCCTTTTCGACCATGGAAGTCGATAAACTCCCTTCACGACCACAGAAGTCGATAAACTCCCTTTTCGACCACGGACGTCGATAAACTCCCTTTTCGGCCACTAGGCCTAAAATCACTTTCACACACTCATAGCACGCATACATGCATCCCACCCCTTCATCACGCCTTTAAATAGGCAATTCGAAGTACATTGACCTTGATCTCTCATTCGAATGAGAGTATGTTGGCATATTCGAGATATAACCTCGAATAGCAGGTCTCCCTACGATCCTTTCCAAATCTTTTCATTCCTGCATTGCATACGTTAGAGAAAAGAATCATGGATATGAATGCATGACATAATCTCCGAATCTGCCTCGAGTTTGAAGACTAGTACATTTCATCCATTGGGGCGATTAACCTAGAAATAGATTAATCGCAAAACGGAATCACTAGGGGTTCTTTCTTAATTTTTCCCCTTTAACAAAAGAAATTAAGTGGCGACTCTACACACACACATACATTTACCCCAAGTGAACATCCCCGGCTAACCGACTCCCTCGCGGATCGGCCCAGTGGCTCAAAGGGCTCTTTTGGTAAGGGTTCACAGGTTACCTTTGAGCCACCAGGGCTGACACGAGTTATTTTCTGCAGTGAACAGCAAGCAATGCCGAGGTGTTTGATTTCTGCGATGACAGCTTTCAATTTGATTCAAAGGGGCTGTGATGCTTATCTAGCACACGTCATCGACAATCGGGAACAGAACAGTAGGGTGGAGGACATTCCATTTGTCGGAGAGTTTCCGGATGTTTTTCCAGAGGATTTGTCAGGTTTGACGCCGGATAGAGAGGTGAAGATGTCCATAGTCCAGGTACGGCTCCCATTTTTGATACTCCTTACAGAATTGCACCACTGGAACTATAGGAGTTGAAGAAGTAGCTACAGGAGTTACTTGATAGAGGTTTCAACAGACCCAGTGTATCCCTTTGGGGTGCACCAGTGCTATTTGTGAAAAAGAAAGATGGCACTATGAGGCTATGCATCGACTATCGCAGACTTAATCAAATAACAGTTAAGAACAAGTATCCATTGCCTAGAGTGGGTGACTTGTTTGATCAGCTACAGGGAGCTAAGGTCTTCTCCAAGATTGATATGAGATCAGGCTATCACCAGCTAAAGATAGCTACACAGGATATCCGAAGACAGCTTTTCGGACTCGATATGGTCATTATGAGTTCCTAGTAATGCCATTTGGGTTGACGAATGCTCCAGCTGTGTTCATGGCATTGATGAACAAGATATTTCAGTCATTCCTTGACAAGTTTGTCATAGTGTTCATCAATGATATTTTGATATATTCGGAGGATTCCTTAGAGCATGAGAGACATCTGAGGACTGTTCTGCAGATTCTCTGGGAGAGACAGTTGTACGCCAAGTTCAGTAAGTGTGAATTTTTGCTAGATCACGTGATGTTTCTGGGGGCATGTTATATCAACAGATGGGATTGAGGTTGATTCCAGAAAGGTAGAAGCAATACAGAATTGGCCACAACCACGGAGTACTGCGGATATCAGGAGTTTTTTCTCGGTATGGCTGGTTACTATCGCTGGTTTATCAAGGGATTCTCTTTGATTGCTACACCTTTAACCAAGTTACTCAGAAAAGATGTTCCTTTTGTTTGGTCAGAGGCTTGCCAACACAGTTTTGATCAGCTGAAGGAAAAGTTAACGACAACACCAGTGTTGACTATTCCTTCAGGTACGGGCGGTTTTGTGGTTTATAGCGATGCTTCTCATTAGGGATTGGGCTGTGTTTTGATGCAGCAAGGTAATGTTATTGCTTATGCTTCATAGCAGCTGAGAACACATGAGAAGTCATATCCATTTCATGATATCGAGCTAGTCGCAGTGATTTTGACTTTGAAAATATGGAGACATTACCTTTATGGAGAGACTTTCCAGATATTCAATGATCACCAAAGTTTGAATTACTTAATGACATAGAAGAATTGAACTCCAAACAGAGAATGTGGATCGAGTTGCTTAAGGACTATGATTGTACTGTCGAATATCATCCAGGAAAGGCTAATGTTGTAGTTGATGCCCTTAGCTGGAAGGGTGACAGTACTTCGGCTTATTCACAGGTATCTTCCTTATCATTGGTGAATGAGTTAAATAAGTTGAATATAGGCCTGGATAAGGACTCTGACAGTATTTTGTTAGCAACATGGAAAGTGAGACCAGTGTTGAAAGAGAAAATTCAGCTAAGTCAGTCCAGAGATCCGCAGTTGTTGAGCATTATAGACAGAGTAAATCTGGGCGAGGTAACTTCTTTTACCTTGAATAGCGGTGTGTTGATGTTAAACGACCAGTTATGTTTACCAGATGTGGATGGGTTATGGAATGAGATTTTGGATGAGGCGCACTATACAATTTATACTATGCAGCCAGGTGCGACAAAGATGTATCAGTCAGTGAAGACTCATTATTGGTGGCCCAAGATGAAGAAAGATGTGACTAAGTTTGTAGCCAAATGTCTGATTTGTCAGTAGATTAAGACCGAACACCAGGCTCCAGCAGGTAAACTACAGCCTTTAACCATACCTGTGTGGAAATGGGAGAGAATTACGATGGATTTTGTCACAGCTTTGCCGAAAATCCAACGAAAGCACGATGTTATTTGGGTAATAGTGGATCAACTTACAAAGTCAGCACACTTTATTTCGATCCGGTGGGGTATTTCATTGGATCAGCTGACTATTGATTACGTGAATGAGGTGGTCAGACTACATGGAGTGCCTCTATCCATTGTATCTGATAGAGATCCACGGTCTGTTTCTAGGTTTTGGCAGAGTTTACAGGCAGCTTTGGGCACAAAGTTACACTTTAGTACTGCCTTTCATCCTCAGACAGACGGGCAGTCTGAGAGAACCATATAGACTCTCGAGGATATGTTGCGGGCTTGTGTGTTGGAATTCTAAGGTTCTTGGGATAATTACATCAGTTTGATGGAATTCGCTTACAATAACCAGTTTCATAGCAGTATTGGTATGGCTCCTTAAGAGGCACTTTATGGCAGAAAGTGCAGAAGTCCTATTTATTGGGATGAAGAGGGGCTAAGAACGTTAGAGGGTCTAGAGTTGGTTCAGGAAATAGTTGACAAGATTGGGATTGTTAAGGCAAAGTTAAAGGCTGCACAGGATAGACAGAAGAGCTATTCGGATCAACATCGCAGAAAGATGAAATATAGTGTCGGGGACAGGGTTTTCCTTCATGTTTTGCCTTGGAAAGGCATTATCAGATTCGGGCAGAAAGGAAAACTGAGACCTCGGTACATTGGCCATACGAGATTGCAGAGAAAGTTAGTCCATTGGCTTACAGGTTAGTTACCTTCAAACTTGGCACAAATTCACAACGTTTTTCATGTGTCTAACAACCTAACTTATACTCTTATGTCATAAAACATGCCATTTTTTTTAACTTATATAACATGTTGCTTTCACTTTTTAAACTTGTCAACGTCTATAACATATTCACAACAAACATAACCATGTCATTCATATCATACATATATAGCATATGACATCTTTTCTCTTTTACCTTTACCTCTAGTTAATTCTGTCTTTCTCTGCTCTATAAACATATTCAAACATAACATGCTTTACTTATATCAAAGTATATAACAAAACATTCTTAATATGTCACAATAGAATGTCTGTACTATAAGTCTCCACAGAGATCTAATATATGAGCAACATAGACATTTAAACACTTTTAACATATAATAACTCTACATGGAATGCAATGACGTCCACCATGCATATGACATGCCATACCTTATTCACTATATTATATAATCTTTTGATCATGGGCATTAATAGATTACAAACCATATAACTAAAAATCTACATGTTAAGATGATTCTATTAATGAAATGCAAGAGAGATAGATCCTAAGCTTCGGCTGACCAACCCAAAGAAAGGATGACAGAACTGACGTTGTCAGTTGCTCCAAGGAAAACCTGGAATCATGTAAGGCAATTTAATGAGTTACGAACTCAGTAAGTGCAAACTATGCCATATAAACAAAGCAATAATTCATAATTGCAAAATATTAAACAAAACCTGTCATAGGAACTTATCTCTTAGGACTCCTCTTAACCAAACAGTCACAGATACTATAATCTGTGTTACTTTACATATCCATATTAGTCAACACATGATCATATACAAGTGTAAACATAGCATATAAACCAAACATGTAATTTAGTTATCATCTCTCAGCAAAATAACATGATTCCAAATCATATTCATCATAAATGACCATCTCTGTAGCATACTATGCAATATGACATGTCTCTCTGTTCTTTAGTTGTGATTTATCGACCAAGTGTTGCCTTAAGAATTTCACCTCAAAAGGTTCTCTAACTGGATCCAGTAAATGAGGAAGACCCGGAATACCGTCGGTCAAACCTCTCTCTGTAAGATCCGAACATCACTCTATAAGATTCGAAGATCACTGTGTAACATATAAGACTCGTAGGTCTTTCTATATCATATAGACCCGTAGGCCTCTATGTAGAAACCCGTAGGTTTCCTCTAGTGAAATTTACAAACACTGGCTACGATAATCACAACGCCTGTAATTAAGTCCTGTGGAAATGCATTTATGCAATGTACATTTCATAGCAAGATCTCTCATATAAACATGTAGCCGAGCTTCAGTACCGGTTATAGCAACATATATATCTCTAATAACATATCATATAACTCAATTGGTCGGATTTCAATACTGACTCAGGAACCACAAACAATGAAATTCATATAACATATATCTCTGGTTGACCGGGCTTCATTACCGGTCCAAACAGTTCAATATAACTATAACATTTCACTTTTCATATATCACAGTTGACCGGGCTTCATTACCGATCTAAACAATTCATATATATCATATATAGCAATATCACATATACATGTCTCTATACATGTAAGTAAGTGGATTAACACTTACCGTACTGCTGTGAGCTCGGTTGGGTCTCGGGTAATTCACCCCGCCCTGCTCAAGGACTCGACGCTCCTATAATGCATAGCATAGCAACCATGTTCAACAAATCAATTTAGGAACCCATATATGCTATGATGCATGCTTTAATATTTAATTCTCTGATTTAATTGAGTTTTAATTTCAATCTATATAATTTTCTATGATTTAAAACTCAATCTCTAAAAATCTCTATTTGAAAATCATTTAATAACATATTAAAAATAATTAACAATCTCTATTTATCATATAATAATTATAATTAATAATAAAATAATTATTAAAATCATTTATAAACTTTAAATAAACTATTCAATACTTTAAAATCAATTCATAATTAAAAATCTCTAATAAAATATTTAAATCTCTAATTTCAAGCTCAAAATGATCTCTAAATAAATTTCTGACATCAAAAACGGATTCAAGACGTCGAAATTAAGCTGGAAGGGTCAAAATATAATTTATAAAAGTCTTTGGGTCAAAAATATAAACATTTAAAAGTTCAGGGGCCAATATGTAATTAAAAATATTTGCAAAATTGCCAGAAGGGCTAAAATGCACACGGAAATAAAGTTTAAGGGCCAAAACAGGATTTTCCCCAAAATCAGGTGCCAGGCGCGTAATCTGGCCCAAAACGCAGGCTCCCCTGCCGTTTTGGCCACGGCCCGCAGCTCCCTCGTCCTCCCGCCCGTGTGCGCCTACGGCTCCAAAACGCACGCCTATGGTGTCTTTTTGGACACCTGCTCCCGCGCCTATCTCCCGCAGCCTCCTGCCTTAAGATTATGACTCTCAAGCCTACTTCCCGATGACCATACGTCCTCCTCGGTGGCTTTCTGGCAAGCTACGACCACCGTTCTCTTCCTCTACACACCCTGTTGACGCTCAATTTTTACCCAAAAATTTTAAAAAGAAAAATACCCAATCCCAAAAGTTTTCCAAGCTCTAAATTTTGAATATGCCAATTTCAATGATTTTGTGTCAAAATATTCCAAAATTCTCCTTCTTTATATTTTTCGGCCTCCAAACAAAATAGTAATTAAACGTGTGTGTTTGTATTCTTCAGATTGATTAACTTTTGTTTAATTAAATGAATATTTTTATTTTTATTGATCTTAATTTTTAATTAAAATTTTATTTTTGTGTATATTTTGATTTTATAAAAAAAAAAAATTGGAAAAAAGAGGGTTTAATTAGGATTGGTTTTAATTTAATATTTATTATTATTATTATTATTATTATTATTATTATTATTATTATTATTATTATTATTATTATTATTATTATTATTATCATTATTATTATTATTATTATTATTATTATTATTATTATTATTATTATTATTATTATTATTATTATTATATAAGTCATTATAAACCAATTAGGATGTAAATAATAATATATGTATATTATTTTTAATTAAAAATAAAATAAATCAACACAAGGATATTTTTTATGTCAATCAAAATGTGATAAGTTAGGCATCCTACTTATTACGAATATTGTAGAATGTGAAAGTATCGGCTCTTAAGTTCAATTTTTATAAAACACATTATTAACACTTATTTGGTGCATGAGAAAGAGATTCTAATGCTGTATAATTCACATGTTATATATATTCCAAATATTATTAGGAAAAAAGTACTATAAAGTTGAACTACTTAGACCTTATATTTTTAGAAAAACTAATCCCTCATGTATTATTCCATTAATATTTAGTCACTCCCTTAAAATTTTGTTGTTTTTGCCGTTAATTAATAGAAAAATGCTCATTTTTTCTAATATTACATTATAAAAAAAAATATATAATGCAGATTTACAAAACTAACTATTTAGTCATTAAAATTTTACATATTTAACTACTTAGTCTCAATAATTTTACATAATTAATAATTTAGTTTATGTATATTATTTTTAAAGTTATAATTGCAAGAACTAAATAATGTAAAGAGACTAATCGACACATTTCTAAAAATACAAGTACTAAGCAGATAATTATATAAAATTTAAAAGAATTTACAGCACTTTTCCCTATTTTTATGTAATAATATTGAATGGTGTTTTTCTTTGATCTTTTTTGGATTTGTCCATTAAAAAAAGGGAGATTTAGAAAAATAGTACAAATTTTATAATAAAATTAAGAGATTAGCACATATTTTTAAAAATTTAAAACATAACATATTTTTTATAAAAATCCAAAACTACACTTGGTATATATACAAGTATATATAGAATATATATACTTGGGGTATATATACAAGTATATATATACTATTTATACTGGAGGTATATATACAAGTATATATAGATTATATATACTCGAGTATATATACTAGTATATATAGAGTATATATACTTGGCTATGTATTATAATTTGTAAAATCCATTGCTATAATTTATGGAGTATATATAATAGTATATATAGTTTCATATATACTGAGTAGTATGTTATTTATTCATATAAACTGTCATATATACCAACAAATGAAGAGTATATATGACAGTATATATAGATCATATATATTGTTAGAAAAACTATGTATGAACAATTTATGCTAATTTGTGAATGTTATGTGTTATGATTTGTGTGGAGTATATATAATACTATATATGATTCATATATACCACGTTATGTGTTATTTTTGTGGTATATATATCAGTATATATAGTTTATATATACTGTCATATATACCAACAAACATAATTTTGCAATAGATTTTGATAGCAAACAGTTTTCAATCATTACTTAGAACAGCAACATAAAAATTAACAACATCATGTCATATGTTATGATTTGTGTGGAGTATATATAATAGTATATATGATTCTTATATACTAAGTTATGTGTTATCTTTGTGGTATATATATCAATATATATATAGTCTATATATACTGTCATATATACCAACAAATAAAATTTTGCAACAAATTTTAATAGCAAGCAGTTTTCAATCATTACTTAAATTATCCTTAGAGAAACAAGCATTAAACCTAAACTAAAATTCACAGAGAAAGTTCAATTCTAGTTCCTCTCAATTTCAAATCAATTTCGAAATTGATAGGGGAATTTCCTACAGAAAACAAAAAAGAAAAATAGGAAAAATCCAAAACCCTATAATTTTAAATATTCTGTTATGACCTCTGATTCCCATTCTTTTCCTTTTCTTCTTCTTTCTCTTGGATACCTTTGCTGCCTTTATCACTTTCCCTTTCTCTTTCTCTTCTTTCGTCTTTTGCTTCTGTGTTCGATCTGATTTTACTCTGCCCCTCTCTCTCTTTTACTATTACAAATATTAACAGAAGAAGAATTATGAATTAATAACAAAAAGGATATTTTGGTCCACTAACAAATATATGTGCCATTTTATTAATTTTTTAAAATGTATGCTATTCGGTGTTTTAAATGCAAAATATTTGTCATTTGTTATAACTACCCTTAAAAAAATTGGAATATGTACCCATTAAATCAGTGTAGAAAAAATAATCGAAAAAAATATCAGTTTGAATCAATATAAGCCAAAAATAAAAAATAATTAAGCTACCTTTTTATTCTTTGATTATATTTTTTACAATTTATTTGCTATTTGTCAATAATTTGTGATCTCTTTGTTTTATATCGGGAATTTAATTCTCTTTATAATTAGCTTATCATACAGAAACAAAGTTTTATTTTTATTTTTTTTTGAAAAATATTATTGTTCCTCTATAAGGTTATAATACTAATGTATTCCATTTTTAATTATAAATTAAGTCTTCACAAAATGTGAAATTATACTCTAATAATCTTATACTAGCATTAATATACGACTAATTTGGCCATTTGATAATCTGAGTGAAATTAATATCCAAATTACATGTTTGTTTATTGAAGGTTGGTGATGGGATAAATGAATGATGCACCATTAAATATTAATCAGTGCTTAGTAGACCTGGTTGATTTTGAAAATGATGAGGAGAGGGAGAGAATAAGATACAAATTGGAGGAGGGGCGGAAACTTAATCTTCCGGCATCTTTGCTCCTTTCTTAGCTAAGTAGTAATATAATCCTATAATTGTATAAATATAAATATAATTCTATTCATAAATAAATATTGCTGTATATATAATCCTGCTAATTGTATAAACCCAAATATCAACTTCATATGGGGGTAAAATAAAAGCCTTGATAGCATGTCTAATTTCCTTTTAATTTTATAAAATTGTACCTATTAAGTGTAGAAATACATAGAACTAACATATTACAGAAAGAAAAAAAAAAGAGAATTTATATTAAATTCCTGAAATTGGTATGATTTAGTTTTTAAACTTACATGTTGATTGCCTAGTAAAGCAACTTGACATTATAATCAATCACAATATTAATATATTTTCCCTCTTGCTCTCAATAGGTTTGCTTTCTTTAGAGCTTATTAAAAATACTACTACATCAACTACCATGTTTTTTTAAATTTTTTTTTTATCAAATTATATTTTGTATTTAGATAGCTTACAGTCAAATATTTTCAGATGATTTTTTTATATGTTTTGAAAATTAATTTTTAAAATTTTAAAATTCATATAAAAATACTCAGATGTTTGATTTTCTCATCCATTGTTGATTTGATATAAGAAATGGTTTAAAAAATTAAAATACGTACATATAATCTAGAACTACAGGTCGCAATTTGTAATTTTATCCAAATATGGCTTCAAAGCTATAGCAACCTTGAGCCTCCACGGTTAGCGGGTCTTCTTGTCATGGCTATCAATAATGATTTTACCAATCTGTCCCTACTCTCCTCTATATATACTTTTGAAACCATCGCATAAAACCACAAAAAATAGTCAAATTTTAAAATAAAAGATCAAATCAATCTTCATATGTTATTTGGGGATCATTATAATTGGTTGTAACTTGAGTTTGATTTTCTCCAAGAATATGAAAGGTTTTAATTTCGATTCCATCTTCTAAATGTTATTTTATTGAGATTTAGGCTAAAAAGAGATTAAAATAATTTTCTTTTCTTGCTTGCAATCTAAAATTTCTCCATTCAATTAGTCAAACTCAAAGAAGTTAAAAAATTCCATTGCATTATCAAAAGAAAAACAATGTTGCTATTTGATTAATTATTAATCACATATCTAATAATAATAATAATAATAATTTGTAGAGCAGTCAAATGATGGATAACTTGTATTACTACACAATGGTTCATAATTAGAACAAAATACAATCAAACATGTCATGATGGTTTCAACCACTTTGCATATTTAAACGAACAAGTTTCAACTGCTTCTTTATAATTTCGTAGCTTTTTTTTGCATTATCACCAACCACTTCACCATTATAACAACACATCACCAAACTTAAACAACCAGACACTGAAAATATGAAGACATTTTCGCTTCTTTCCATTTTCATCATCTTCTTCATTTCTTCATCTATTTTTGTCCATTCGCAAACTGATTCTTGCAATTCCAATTTGAATCTCAATAGGCAACTTCCATTTGATACTACTTCTCTTCACTGCGCATCTGTGTGGAATCCTCACAATTACATTCTTCGAGTAAGCGATCAATTTTAAACTTTTCTGTTTTTTTTTTTTTTTAATTTACTTATATAATTAATTGTATTTTACAGTATAAACAAACATCTCCGAATCTATGGAGTTTCGTTTTATCAGCGCCGGACACAAATTCTTATGTAGGAATCGGATTTTCGGCAAATGGTCAAATGGTAGGATCCAGCGCTGTTGTGGGTTGGGTATCGGATTCGGATGGATCCACAAACGTGAAAAGGTACTTTTTAGGTGGACAAAATTCAAATCAAGTAGTACCTGATTCTGGCAGCCTTAATATTACATACTCAACGATGATATCTCAGTCTTCGGTTCTATATATAGCTTTTCAGATTAGCACCGATCAGCCATCTTCACGGCTAATTTACTCTGCCGGACCTACCCGTATATTACCGTCGGCACCGAGTTACCGGTTGACCCAACATCGTGACATGGTGTCCACCTTTTTAAATTATAATACAGGTGACTATTACTTTCGTTTGAATTATTTAATCGGATTCGAATTTTGATTTGTTGATTAAAATAAAACGTTGACTTTGCAAAAAATTTGAATTTAATTTAGATGGTTTCTTGCTAATACACGCATAACTGTTGTAGAAATAATTTGTTTAATTTATACTTTACTCAAATTAAATAAAAAAAATACAAATAGTGTTGATTAGTTAATTATTTATTTGCTTTAAAAAAAATAACTCCAAATTGGAAATTGGACATAAGAAATTTTCATTTGGAAAGTTCCGGATTCCAAATTTGAGTGCTTAATAATTTGAAAAAAGCATATATATCGAAATTCGAATTTATATTTGACAATATTTAGTATAGCATAATTTGATCTACTTGAAATTTTACTTAGTTTTTTATTTTTTTAAATAAGTGTTCAATTTACCTAAAATAATTGCATTTTACAATTTTCAAAAATTTTGAATATAATGAAATGAAACAGGTCAAACAAGCAAAGACAATCTACACAGTACACTGAGAAAGAGCCATGGAATATTGAACATGGTGAGTTGGGGCATTTTAATGTTAATAGGAGGAATAGTAGCTCGTCACTGCAAGCAATGGGATCCTATTTGGTTCTATACCCATATTGGAATTCAGTCTTTGGGATATATATTAGGAGTAGCAGGAGTTATTTGCGGATTTGTTTTGGAAGATCGTATAAGTGCTGATGTTGATAAACACAAAGGCCTTGGCATTTTCATTCTTGTTCTTGGCTCACTTCAGGTTTGTCAAATAATTTCTTTATATTATTTTACAAAAACTATTAAATTAATTATTTTTTCTGATATTACGTGTTCACAACACTTTTTAAACAATTTTTAACTGTTCATTAAGTAATATTTTATAAAACGCTAAACTCATTCGTTTGTAGTGATTTGCAACAAACTGTTAGTTTTGTTAAATATATTTTAAAAAATAATTTTTTTTTTTTGCTAAATGGAAATAATAATTATGATGGTGTTACTGATAACAGGTGATGGCTTTTTTGGCAAGGCCAGAAAAATCATCAAAAATGAGAAAATATTGGAATTGGTATCATCAAGGAGTTGGGAGAATTTTAATGGTATTTGCAATAGCAAATGTGTTCTATGGTATCCATTTAGGTGAAGCAGGAACAGGGTGGAATGCTGGTTATGGTGTGATTCTTGCTATCTTATTTGTAGTTTCACTCATTTTAGAGATTAGGATGTGGATTAGAAAATAATATTATTTCTTTTGATTATTCAATGTTATGTAATGTACATTAAATTATGGCTTTTCTTTTCTATCATTATGATTACTTTTTTGGGGGGTAATGAGGATTTTTAATTTTTCAGAGTAGTTGGAGATGTGGACCAGCAGATTATTATTTTACTTTATATTTGATTGGATATTTTACCTTATTAACATAATTAGTTATTTTATTATAATGTTACT
The DNA here is from genome assembly GCA_948099555.1 of Croton setiger. Lineage (NCBI taxonomy): Eukaryota > Viridiplantae > Streptophyta > Magnoliopsida > Malpighiales > Euphorbiaceae > Croton > Croton setiger. The sequence goes on along the minus strand of CANUEY010164968.1, from coordinate 135,389 downwards.
TATTAAATTGTTATGCCTGTATTACTCTTGAGTAATTATGCATATATTTAGAGAAAAACATTGATCTATATTTGATTTAAAGTCTGAACTAAACTAAAATTAAATCTAATCATATTATATTGGTATGAATCAAGTCAAATTTGGAACTTTTTTCTGTAATGAACTGGATAAAAATCAATTACGTACTACAAAATGGAACCAGTCCAATTATATGCTTTTTAGAAAAAAAAAAAAAAAAGCACATTTCATTAATTCAAAATAGATTACAATGATATACAAATTTATATATTATAATTTTTATGTATAAATGAAAATAGACATTTATTCAAAAAATTTAATAAAGAAATTGAAGCGAGCATATGATAGAGTTGACATAACAATATTTTTCTGCTTCCGTATGCTCTACTCAATAATATTCTTTGACTGCTGTTCAACTTTGAATTGATTTTTTTAACTGAGTTTCATCATTTAAATTTAAAATCGTAGTAATTTCTCTCAATAAAAAAAAATTATGTTTCAAAGAATATTTATTCAATTAAAACAAATACTCTAACAAAATATAAGATATGAACTAATTTTAGTTATTTCTAGTAAAAAAAAAAAAAATTCCGCCCCTTATTGAAATCCTATAATATCCATCAAATTCAATTTGATTTTTTCTTTTTAACTAAAATTCACTTTGGTCCCAAATGTATTTAACTATTTATTGTTCCTACGAAAGAAAGATAAATAAAAATTATTTTTGTAAATGAAAATGAGTGTATTACCTTTTCTCGCCCAAATATTAAGTTCATTTATAATAAAAATAAATTTAATTATTTCATTTTGGTGTTCATAATAATAATGAATATAATAAATAAAAACAACGGAATCGCCACAATATGATGATAAAATGACAGCTAATTATGACAAATGCACAATTAGCTGTTTTTCAAAATTTTAATTATGATGAGTATTATGGTAAGCATGCCTTTTTTTTATGTTTAAAAAATGTATAACAATACAATTTCAACCACTTTCATCCACAGTGCTAAATCTCAAATCTATATAATATGTAGATTTCAATAGAGAAGTCACATTAACAAAACAAAATAGTGTCTCAATTTTCATAATAGTACCAAATGATGCTGCATTAATAAAATAGAAATAGTATCTGAATTCTCAAGGCATTAATAAAATTGTGTCTGATGTCTTATAATAATTCTTATGAAACTTTAGACACTCTTTTAATAATAAAAAATGAAATGTTTAATTAAAATTTTTTTAAAAGTTTGGACATTAACTTTATCGTACTCTCAATTATAAATAAAAACGAATATAATTTTTTAATAAGTAATCAGGTTCTTCTATTTTGAAAAACTATTTACAGATGATTCAATTTTCACATATTTGACTCTCCAATTCTTCCGTCCAATTTAACCGTTAATTAATGTTAAAGAGACCAAAATACCCTTTATTCTATAAAAAAAAATATTTCAAATACTTGAAATTTATACTAATAAACATTTAGATCCTTATACAATAATAAGAGAAAGAAATCACCCTTACTCTTCTCTTACATTTCATCTTCTTTTCTCTCACTATTGCTGACACCGGCCACGCAATTACCATTATCTCCGGCACCAATTTCCATAAAAGAAGAGCTAATACTTATTTCGAAAATGAGAAAAAAATATTTATAAGAAGACGAATAATAAATACAAAATATAAAAATATCAAATCTACCAAAATTTTAATATCTGAGATTGTTTGCTAAATAAATAAACGATTAAAGGGGTTTGCAATCTCATATAGGATAATTATGTAAAATTTCCTGAATATATATTTTTTTTATAAATGAAAGGTCTAGATTGTTTTAATATTAGGGTTTTTTTAAAGGCAATAATATCTTTAATAATTTTAATATTAGTTAATAGTACTATATAATCTTTTATATTAAAGAAAAATATAATACAAATAAGCAGATCCGTAAGCAATTTCGAGTCCTCGCTCCACCGCTAATACTCGTTGCAAATGGACAAATATTTTTTAAGAAATTTATTGGTGTCAAAATAAATATATTACTTTATTTGCATTTAACTAACAAAGAAAATCCAGCTGATATATAACAAATAAATAGTTTTTGTTTTAAAAATAAAAATAAAAATTAGAGTTTTTGCTATCTATATAAATTAAAGAAATTAATAATAATAATAATAATAATTAGTATTACATTTAAAAAGAGAAGGGAGGAAAATAAAGAAAGAAAAAATACTTGTATTTTTCTTTTTCGTGGATTTGGAGTGAAGTCTCTATCGTTTACAAAGAAAGTATATATACATATATACTTGTGGCCTTCTGTTTTTGGTATAGTAATTATATATTTATTTGGGAAAATTGAGAGAAGGCCCCACTTCTGCACTCTATATAATCACTTTCTTTTGCTTAACAATTTGCATATATCAACTTCTCTATTATTGGTTGAATTTTCTTTCTTTCTTTATTTTTTGTTATTTCCTTCTTTCTTTGAGTCCTTCAGCTAGCTTTTAAGTTACTTCTATCTTCTCCTTTTATTTACTAAAGAAATTGTTTCATGTCATGTAGATGTTGGTGATGGAGAAAGAGAAGAACAAAAGCCATGAAGGAGAAGAAGATTCTGAATTTTTACAACTTTTGATGGATTATCATCAACCACCTAATAATAATGATATTTCATTACCCTCTCAATCAGCAAGTTCTACTAAAACCAACTTAATTAGTAGTAATGATGAAACTGTTATGGTTTCAAATCCTAAAAATACAGAATCCTCGTCCAAACGAAAACATGATCTATGTTCGAATAATCAAATGTTAGAGAAAAATCATGAAGAGGATTTCATTTCCCAATTCTTAACCATCAACAGTAATACTACTACTAATGGTGTAGATGAAGCAGCACCATCATCACATGTGGTTGATGATGATCATATGATAATTCCGCCGCGGCTGACAGTGGTGGCGCCACCACCTTCTGATGATAAGCCTAAGTCGAAAGGACTGAGTGTCAGAAAGGCCGTACCTGCTGAAACACTTGCTCAACTTTCTGTTCTTGATCCAAAGAAGGCTAGAAGGTATATTTATCTATATATTACTGTTTTTCAAGTTATACATATGATTTATAATGCTAATATACATTGATCATGATTTTACAATGTTTATTGCATTTTGGAAATTTCAATTTTCTCTAATAAAATAAATTTTTTGATGGCTAAGTAAATAATTTGATTATAAACACATTAATTCAGATTCGTATAAAATAAAGTTTCAAATTTTATCATGATAATTAATTAATATAATTATTTAGAAGTGTCATTAACAAAATAAATTTTAAAAAAATGCACATAGAAAACCAATATTATGCACCACATAATAAATAAAGCATAGATAGAATGGTAATTATTTATTGGTTTAGATTTATGGAAAATATAAGACTGTATTTAGAAATAATCTAAGAAATTTGGTAATTAGTAAAGTTCTCAAAATATTTCCAATATTAACACAATTTATTTATATTCCTTTTATTATTTTAATTCTACGATATATGTTTATGATGAGCGATTATTCTAAATTTTTCATTTACTCCACTAATTAATTAATTTTACATTTTTTTTTATAGAATTATTACAAATCGAATGTCTGCTTTAAGGGCCAAGGAAAAGAAGAAGTTATATGCATATATGCTTGAACATCAATTGCAAAGTTTAAGATCTGAATCAGCTTCGTTAACTGCTCATTTAACATTAATGCAGGTAAATACTTAATTTAATTTATTAATTATTGAAAGCTAAATCAAATATTATACAAATTACATGAATACCTATGAATGAACAGACAGAAAGGTCAAGCTTAAGTTGTGAGAATTTCAGATTGAGAAACCACACAAATCTGGTAGTTCAACAAATTAACTTGCAAGAATGTAAGGGTTTTTCTTTTTTCTTTTTTTCTTAATAATTTATTTATGCATATAATTAAAGGTATGGTTTTGTTGTATTGACAGCAATAAATGAGGAAATTAGAAATGAGATCCGGCATTTGAAAACATTGACACAAATAGCTTCAAACAGAAGAGTGATGTTGAAGAAGCTTGGAATGGATGCTCATTTATGCACACACAAATTTCTTCAAAACTCAATAGGATTACAACATATGAATACTGGGTCACCAAATCCCCAATCTTACTAATCCTTCTGGTTAAGAAAACAATATCTTTTATGTATTCAGCAATTTCCTTAGTTTGTTTTATTTTAAAACTTTTGTTGGATTTTGTCTTTCCTTTATTTTATATTTTATTTTCATTGGAGTTTTCCAACCGGATGTAAGGATATTCAAACTTTTATGTCTCGCGATTATAAATGTATTTGTCACTGGACTATATTTTGACGTGTTTTTTATTATTAAAATCTTTGATTTTGAATCCCTTATTTAGTTTATTATTAAATATTGAAATTCCTTAAATAGATTGTTGCTCTTTATTTATATAGTGGGTGAATTCATAGTTTTGGAATTTATTTTTATTTTTTTATTTTTGGTTTCATGTACTATGTTAATTAGGTAAGAAATTATAGAAATAGCTCACAACTCACAATTCACCATCAACTTTGCATTTTATTACAATTACAATATGTTTGCCATTTTATTCACTGCGCACCCTAAATCTTCCACTTTAATGCAGTCGCACTCCAATTTAGAAAATAGGACTAAAATTGAATAAACTTTTACCTATATATATAAAAAAATGTTATATATAAATGCAATACTAGAATGTCTTGATTTCAACCAAATTTCCATCGCTGTTAGAAATGGAAAAGTTTGGGTACCATAAATTTACAAATTAAAATTTGGTACACTAATGCTACAACCCTATAAGTTGGAATATGATACAAATATTATATCATTTTAAACGTTATGTTTTATTAAATAAATATATTTTTCAAATTTAAAGTATGTGCTAATTAGTATTATTTCATCTTCATACTGTATGACATTATTTTTGCAAATGATAACAGTTATTTTATTAGAAACTTATATTTTTATTTAAGAACAGAAAGTTGAATTTCTTTTAATTTGATGTGGAAGAAATATGTTTTGATTTTAGAGTTTTTGAAGCATTTTGATTTTGGATTTGTTTCTATTTTTTTTTTAAATGTTATTAGTGTAAATTAAATTTTATTGCTTTCAATAATTACATTTTACATTTATAATATATTCAACTTATTTATTTAAGTCCACAAAAAAATTGGAAAAAAAAAAAGATATGAGAGTTGGATAATGTAAAATTTCGGGGATAAAAACATAATTTTAAAAATATAAGGACATGAACGCAAATTAACGTATAATTCAGAGATATGAAAGTAATTCTCACTTTTCTAATCCCCTCAAACAGAAAAACTTGTTTCTTTACTGGTTTCATACCGAAACGAAAAAGAAAAGAGTATCGTCGTTCGGCATCATCGGAGAGAAGGCGTCGTCGGGAACCGGAAAATGATACGAACTCGGTTGCTTTGGTTCACATTAGGTTTCTCAGTAACATCAGCTGCGATCGGGCAGTTCATTTGGAAAGACCTTTTAGCTCATCGACTTGCCCTTTCTTCTCAAGTAAGACTATTATTCTTCTCTAGCACTTTTCCTTTCTGCTTCGCTATCTCCACTGACTGCCTTTTTATCCTTTTTATAGTCGAAGCAGACATTTGATGGCCTTGAAGCTAGAGTCTTGAATCTGGAATCCACTCTTCAACATAGCTCGAATCCTGCCCAGGTCTATTTCTCTTTCTTTCTGCTTGTTACTCTGTTTTCAAATAATAATTTTTTAGCAATTAGAAAAATTGGAGAAGATTTTGACTTAATTTTGTATTTTTTTTTTTTTGTAGCGTTAGAAATTTTTGTCTTGAGGAATATGTGTGTGTTCGCTAGGGTCGGGATTTAGGGTTTATAAAGATGCAAAACAATTAACAAGCGGAGTTTTAATTAGTTGAAGATGCTTTTTGCATAAAGCAATTATAAGGCATTAATCGTGATTTCTTATTTAATTCCTTCTAGTTAATTTCTTAGTGAAGTAATCCTCATAATTGAGAATAAGAGTATTTGCTAGAAATAAGGATTGCTTTAATTGACTGTTGATGATCTTACTTGTACAAGCATTATAAGTGTCTGATATATGCATATTTGGAAATACTTAAACTTGGATTAACTAGAATGAGGTACAGATACATTCATAGGATAGAAACATCCTGAATCTCCAGACAGACACCAATCAATCAAACTCTCAGCACCATTTCAGTTAACCAGTTAATTGGTCACCGTGGTCAGAATTAATTTATTCCAAAAGATCAGAATATGTTGAATTCACTAGGTTCTTACTAAGATCATCTTATCACAATTAGTAGAAAGATGAAGGTATGTGTTTGGGTTGCATGAAGGCTCGACTTGGCTCAAGCATGTGAACACTGTTTACCTGTTACCTTAGGCAATAACTATACTATACCATATACGTAGTCACATACAAATTTTTTTTTTTTTTGAACAGCCAAATTAATTTTTATTAAGAAATTGATCCAGCAGAGCCTCAATTACAAGTATAAAAACAGTGAAACCAAAATATCTCCAAAAAATTATCACAAAAATTCTTTTGAGGTGAAAGAACCACCTAGAGATAGAACTTCTCGAAAGCCGAGCTAGAAAGGGATCTTCACTATATAATTCTGCGGACTTCTTAGTCACATGCAAATATGATCTCTCATTGATAGGATTCCTTTTTAGAATATGTTCTCTGGTGTCAATCTCTGTCAAGGATTATCTAACCTAGTTATACTATTCCTAATCAACACTGATAAGCAATTTAACATAACATTAAGTCGACTGTTAGAGGTTGAACACTAATGGAGACTATAAAGCGGATTTTTGGTCAGACTCTTTGACTAGTCAATGCTCTCTTAAATTATTGGATCCCACATGTGGTGCCACAAATTGTTTATGGAAGTTCTTGATCTGAATGCAAAACTTAAATGACCTAACTGATTTCAGTTACTCCTAAGTTAACTTTTTTATGATTAAATCAAAACACTAGTCAATATTTCTTGCTTCAATGTGATCAACTACTTTAACTGAGCACCAGTTTAACTTTTGGCCTATATAATTTTCTACTCGTTCCAGTTCCACTGAATAGGGAGTCTAAGATGCTGGTATGGAGTTAAAAAATGTGAAGATGTTATGTTCATGTGGGCATTTGAAAAGGGTTCAGTAGATGGAGTATTACTGCTGGTTGGTTATTCTTGTTCAAGGTAAGCAGAGGTTAGAATATTAGGTTTCAACAAAAAATCTCTGCATCATGCAACATAAACTTTAATGTTTGGCTATATTAATCTAGTGCAAAGTTAAATGTTCTTCCCCATTTGGTGTTTCCATTGGGCAGCTTTTCATAAATTGCTTTTACAAGTGTTAGGGCTAATCTTCTGAATAGCTAGAGTCCGCCTGTTGTTTCCAAAATATGGGTTCCCTAAGGTAGCTAAGAACCTCGTAAACTATATGCAAAAAAATAGAGGTCGTGGAGGAACTGTGAAAGGAGCTCCAAACTCTCCTAAACATATCTTAGAGTATATGCTTAACGTTTTCTTCTTTTATTTAAGAACTTCATTTATATGATGATATTTATGGATTTGCATTCTGTTTGTTTTATTTGGCTTTGGCAGATTGAAGGTTAGATTGGACGTGGACCTGAAATGACTGACATCCAATGTGCTGTCCTTTGATATATAAGGGATTTGAATTTTTGTCTAAAATAATTAGGGCAATGTTGGAAATCAGTTCTTTTGTTATTAGTTCATGAGTGGATCTATTGCAGCTAGTATAGCTCCTAATGTGACTGGAGTTGAACTGAAACAGATGACGCTATTGAGATGCGTTTGGAAGCAAGAATAATCCGCACACTTTGTGGAAAAAACAATGTTTGATATCCAATTTTGCTTAAACTCGTAGGCTTTCCAAATAAATAAATGTACAAGAGCATTCTTGAAGAGTAATTTGCAAAGAAGCTAGTGATAGATACATATGTTAATTGTTTTATTACTTGTGTTTATGCAATCAGAATTAAACTAGACATCTATGTATACATTTGCTACAGCTGATCTCCTAAAAATCAATTCCCCAACCAATACAGATTAAATGTTAATAAATTATAGCACACCTCCCTCTTCATGTCTTCTCCAAATCAACAAATGAACTTGAATCGAGTAGCTTATTTGATCAGATTCACCCGACAAATCCCAACTTGTGGGGAAACGTCAAAGGGAATAACGAACAAGCACACATTGTTATGACTTGATGTGATGGTTTGATGGGGGAAGAATGGAGTTGGCAAGATCTTCATTTAACTTCACCGGAAGTGGAGGCATCTGCTTCATTATCTCTGGAGTGTCATTCAAGCTGCAGAACCTATTCAAATTAGAACCATGAATAGGATTCCAGATGGGATTTCTGTACTGATTTGCAAATAAGGAAAGGAACACAGTAGGAAAATACTTGACCATTGACCAAAAACATTCATGTTATATGCCACAGGCAGGGAACACGGAATGCTCAAAATTGCTATAAAACAAAAGTTAAAAGCATAAAGAGGTGTAACATACTCATTCAATATAGAGAGAATGTTGTCTCGAGTTTTGCATAAAAGATTGATGTTATCATGTATCTGCAAGACAAACAAAAAGAGGGAAATGATGGCATAAGTTATATCCACTGCGAACCCTGTGAACCCAATCTCTAGCACAACGTCTTAAAATTGTTTCTGAACAAGGCAAAGAAATCACAAGTCCAAAAGGTACAAAACAGTAATCATTTTGCAAGAATATTAGACAATAATAGTGCATATCCATATTGTCAATAACTTGGTTTTACAAAGTCAAAACAGCATGTTAAATGATTAAGCCAACACTAAAACGTTGCTGTCTAGATGAAAAACATTTTGAGTAGTTTAACACCAGTCAGAAGAACTTTTTCTAAGAAATGCTTCACTTTCGTATTAACAGAGATAGATCAATGTTTGTGTTCCTTGTTAAAACTGAGAGAGAAAGGAGGCAAAAAAAAGGAAGTTTATGGTGCACAAGCAAGAAATATAAAAAATACAATAAAATAAAATAGAATGAGAAATGAATGAGAAGGGGAGGAACCAAAGCTGGTGTTTATTGACTTGTTGCTTATTTGCAAATGAAGTATAAGTTGCTTAAAAACAAGTTGACATGTTTACCAGATAACTTGATCTGCTTACCTTAGTTTGCTAATAAATAACTTATAAACAGCGGTGCAATCGATTTGTGGGTGAAGCACAAAAGAGAAGTGAGATTTTGATTGGGTTAGAGATAGATAAGAGGATAATTTTGCTGTTTCTAAAAATGAACGGAGGTATAATGGTCATTTAATTGGTCAGATCTCACGTGCTTATAAGCAGTTGAAAATAAGTTTTGGTAAATGAACCCATGTATAATTGAAAAACAGTTTACAAGAGGTTTGACCAACTTATAAGCCTACAAAAACAAAATAACAGTTTAATAGGTGCTGCATGCACAAATGGACATAAGGCTAACAAAAAATGCATTGTTATCATAATCCATTACCTGAAATGATGCAAAATTTGTTGAAATTTGACTTAATATTTGAGCATTTTGCTCCAGAAGCTCTCCAGTTGCACCACCAATAGCTACAAATGGCACAGCAGCAGTGAGTATACAAGAAGTAATGACTATAAATAGAACAAAGAACATCTTGTTATAGCAGTATGTGCCATGTCAATGGCACTGGCTCACATATATAATCAACAACAATGCTTCGTAATTCAATGACTATTGTAGAAAGAGTGCACTCAATGACAATCATATAAATGAAATACTCCAATAATCAGTTTAAAATAAAAATCATACAAGTATCTAACAAACATAAATAGGAAATCTGCTGTTATTCCACTCTTATAAAAAAAATTAGGCGAGGCAATATCTCCATTGAAACCAATCCTCTAAACTGGACAATATAGGTGCTACTCTTAAACAAGTCTGTAGATAGTTGAACAGAATAACATAACAAGTCTGGACAATATCTCCATTGAAACCAATCCTCTAAACTGGACAATATAGGTGCTTCTCTTAAACAAGTCTGTAGATAGTTGAACAGAATAACATAACATGCTTCTACTTGTCTCAAACGCAAAAATACAACACATTGCATGCAGATTGCAAAAGGTAATTAATTCATTGCATTTTTCCATCACAACTTGTTTCAGAGAATCTATATTGTAAGCATTAAAAAGACTTCAAATTTAAATAGCATCACTCGGCTGAGGAAGTTGTATGGATCAGTTCTACAAAACTACTGAGCAAAATAGGTACAGGGAGGGTCACTAATACATGAGTGATGACTTTATACTAAATGAAGCTGGAGATAACATTGTGGAGCAAGTGAAGAATACACTTCCATGCTGGAAAAGTTAGCTATGTCAAGAGTCCATTGGAAATTTGCATCTGAATTCAAGAACATTAACATCAAGTCATCTAAGTTCCTCTGTATATGTTGCTAAGTTATAGGAGTAAACCAACCTTTGTAAGAGATACCATCATCACTATCTACAGGAATCATTGGTGGAGCATACGGAGGACCATTAGAACGAGGAGTCAAATGAGATGATGACTTAGCAGAAGAATCTGTAGCTTTTTCCTGGGACATAGATAATGCATATGTTCTTAAGCTTTTGCAATATATAAATAGAGGTATAAATAGACAATGACAATTTGTAAATGTTTCTAATACATCACAAACTATGTTTCTGAAAATGCCCACAGAAAAGTACATTTGATTGAGTTCTAGTTTTGAAAAGTTTTCATATGGACACGACTGTAAATGTTCTGTATCTAGGTCACTGCTCAGCTAATTACATAATCAGGAAACATTAATTTAAAAGACAAATCGTACCTTTCGATCCTTATTTTTCCTAGCAGAATGATCCTCTTTCCTCCGCTTGCCATTTTCCTTTTTCTGTAGATAAAAATATAACCAGTTAGTGTTAAATATGCATGAAGCTAAAGAATTACGCATCTTCAGTACAATCACCACCATATATTTGAAGGAAATGATGCATTACCCTATACATGCAGTTTACAGCTACCCCATTTTAAATCAGCGGCTCACAAGTTGCTCATTACAATAAATGTTAAAATGATACGGAAGAAAAAGGGAACAGTAACTAGTAGTCCTCCAAGAAACGGTACTATTTTTATTTTTTTTTCAGTAACTAATCCAAAAATCTGACATTTTATAACCTATAATGCCAATTATTCTGGACACCATCACGCCACACTCCATTCTATATTTTATAGTGTGGTTAAATGGTATGCCTTGGACCATCAGATCTTGCATATTAGTAGATTATTTGAAATTCAATCTGAATAGGATCTTCATGGATTGAGTGTTGATATAGAATCGGATAGCATCGTGCAATGCTACCTTAGCAGCAATAAAGAAAAATCATTTACGGTTTGACCAGCTATCATGGCAATGATTGCTGGGTAGTAAAGAAAATCCACACACAAAAAGCATGAAAGTCTTCAAAATGAGGATGTTAATATAGAGGCATTACCAAGGTTAGACAAATTTCAAATTAATGTATGTATAAGAGGTAGAAGAATATCCACTAAGGGAAAAACATGGGAAGGAAGATTGATTTCCTTTGGCCATAAACGGAGGCCCCAATAAGGTAAAAGAGCATTTTAAAGTTAATGCAACTAGGAATGGGAGCTAGACCAAAGGTAACATGGGAGCTAGATTTTTCAGCTCATAAAGAAACTAAGCAACATTGAGTCAAATGGAAGTGATGCAGGAGCATCCTAGGCGGTTTTGGAGAAATAGTCACAATACAAGAGTTAACTTTGACAATCCAAATGAAACCTAACATGAAAGGGCCAAAAATTTGTGTAGATCAGTTCAACAACTTTGATTCTTACAAAGAAGATAACAATAGAAACTTAGCATTAAAACCTTGGAAAGATGAGTTTACAAATACTTCAACTAGTCAGATTTCACAAGTCAATCAGATAACATGAACTTCTAAACCGATGGGTGCATGTGAAAATTCACATCATGTGTTTATTTTGGTCGACTATTTTCAATTTCTATGTCTGTCATCCATAGGATTTCTCAATACAACAGCCTCGCCTGCATGAAATGCATAATCATTATCTTTTTAATAACATTCGCCCTAAATTTCCTAAGGAGCACTTTTACCACAGATTTAGCATTAGCAAAATGTATAACCACATATTCGTATGTAGACTTTCCCTCCCCACTTCAAGTTTAGCTATTCAAATACAAAACCCATATTCAAATATAATTTGAAATGAACTACCATAAAAATCAAACACTACAACATGACACTTACAGTCATCCATCTACAACGAAGTGCCACATCGCGGACTGTCTTGTCCTGTAATTGCAGAGCAATCTTTGCATAACGTTGAACAATCGATTCTGAGGCATATCTGAATGAAATAAAAATAAAAAATTAGATCAGACCTCATATCCATCAAGAAAAAATTAACTACTAGATGCACGACGAAACTCAAATCGGCTACTGATAATAAAAAAAAAAAACAAAATCACATTTAGGGTTTAAAGAGACATTAACATTAAACCAGTTGAATCTAGCAAGAAATCACTAACTCAACAAGAACTGAGAGATGAAGAAATAGACATACTTGGTGAGCAACTCCTCGAGAAGCGACTGCTCATCGGTGGTCCATTCAACGGAAATACCAGGGCAGTGTCGCAAGGCAGCCTCCGTCTGCGAATTATCAGAAGCTAATAAATTACAGGAACCACCGCCACTTTTGGTCGGATTTAAAGAAACGCCATTCGCCGGAGCGGCGGCCGTAGTGGACGGCACTTTTTGAGCTGACGCACCTTCTTGATTATTTCCCGAAGGATTCGCACTGGCAGCCATAGACAGGAAGAAAGCGAAGGAATCCAGAAATAAAAGTAGCAGTGTGGCTTGTAATTATAGGAAATTAGGAATATGTGATTGACTTGAATTGGATATATCTATAAGATGAAAAGGACAAAATTAGCAAAGAAAAGATGAACGATGAAGGCGAAAAAGTGGCTGCTGGAATTGCATTAGTATTTTGTTTAATTTTATTTTATTTTAATTCAGCAATTATTAGTTTTGTCGCTATACTTTTTGAGCAGGGATATTTTTATGCTTTGGTAAAATTCCAAAAGGATCCCATAAACTTGATACAGATACATCTCCATTTTTCCATACCAATATTTGTCAAAATAAAATTCTATAATTTTTCCTCATTTAAACAAAAATCGATCTATAATTCTTTAAAAAATTATTTTATCTATAGTAATTATACATTAAATTACTTTCCTAAAAAAATAATTGCACATGCAATTACAAATTTTAATTGCATACACTCGAAAATTTATGTAATTTTTAGATAATTTTACAAAATTGAGCAGCTTGAATTTATAGTGGAATGAATATTTAAACATTTGTGTTTTTAAAAAAAAAAATTAGTGCAATGATTTTATAAAAAATAATTTCTCCATTTCATTGGACAATATTTCTTTTGGACGCATATTAAACAAAACATATTTTTTCTATTCTAATTCTAAAATATCTTTCTCTATTTATTCGTTATGTCCTATTATCTAATCATTATTATCTTGAATACTAAATTTATTTACCTAGTATTGAATTTTTAAAAATTTATTGAATTAATTTTTAACGAATAATAAATTATTGTTCAATAACTAACACTAACCGAATTATTGAATATAATAAATATAACAAATAAATGTTAATGTATAACATAATTTTTTTAAAAAAAATCAAAATTAAAAGGAAAAAATAATTCAAAAACCATTAATTTTTACTACAATTGCAGTTTATTTGTAAACAATCAAATTTTATTAAATACTGATTTAATAAATACTAAATAATTGATTACCAAATTTCAAAAATGATAAAAAAAATTTGGTAACTATTGCCGAATTATTTCGGTAAAAATTTTTGGTATTTGATAAAAACGATCACCCCTATTAATACAAATGAGTTGATAGGAATTTTGGTAAAAGAAAGTAAAATTGAGAAGTTTGTAAAATAGGATTTCCGACAGAATTAATCTTTAAATAGATCAAATTTTTTGGATTTAGTCATTATTATGTCCGGCTGTGACCTCTTTTTATATTATATTGATAAGTTAATCATTTTGTATAGCTGATTATAATGTAAATATGTGGTTTTATTTTATAAATGACAAATAATGAAATAATATGAAACTTTTATTTTTTATGTAATTGTAAAATAAAAAATATTTTTGTATTTATTTAATAAGTACTCACAATATATAGTATATCATTTTAAAATTCTCTTATAGTATATCATTTTAAAATTCTCTTATTTGATGATCATGTACTTATCAACTATACTCAATTTAAGTTTATATAATTATGCTATTGTTCATAATAAATGTGACCTAATTTTATATTATGTGCACATTTATTCATGTGGTTTAGATCATTATTATATACAAAATGTGATCATTTTTTAATATAGATCTCTTTTATGTAAATATGTCGCCTATTGTTCAATAAAAATCATAAATTAAGTTCAATTAACCTAAATTATGAGTGTCCTCATAATGTCAAGACATATAATCATTTATGATTTTATGGACATAACTAATTAATAAAAATTGAAAGAATTCACTAATATCCTAGATAAAGTTTAATTACCTTTAATTATGATTGTCCTTATAAGACCAAGACATATCATCACTTGTAACTTTATGGACATATCTTAATCTTTTAATGAAAATTAAAAGAATTTTGTGATAATCTATAGAATTTGTTAAGAAATTACTCGCTAATACCCTAATTCAATTGTAAATACCCTAAATCATAAGTATCCAACTCTTTATATAAAATGTGTCCTAATTTTGTATTACATCGTCACTTATTCATGTAATTTAGTTCACTATTATATAAAAATGTGACATTCTTTTTATATATACATTTTTTTTTTTTTAACTCTATGGTGTATTAGTTAGTTCTTATGTATATGAATATGTTCATTTATGAGTCACAATTATGTTAATATGTGAATAATTTAGATAGACTTTAGATCAATTAACCTAAATCATGATAATTTAATAACTTAAAAATATTTAGTGATGGAGAAAAAAATGAAAGAGGAGAGGATTGAAGAGATTTTTGAACTTTAGCCTTTAGAAATTAAGGGTATATAAAAATATTCCAATAAAAATTGAATAGTGACCAACTTTCCAAAAAAAAAAGAAAAAAAAAAACTCATTAAAATACTCACAAATTTAAAGTAGTAGTGAGTTTATATAAAATAACCAAAAAATAACTTTGCATGTTAATGTTGCAAGTTAATTAAAATAATTGTGACTCATTTTTTATTTCTCACATTTAATTAGTTATTTGTTTTTACTTATTGGCCATAATTTTTACAATTTCGAGCATTCGATGAAAAAAGTACCAAAATTAAATACATAAAAAAAATTTAGACAATAACAAACAACCATCACATCATTGTCAATTCTGTCAATATTTGTTCACTACCTCAAAAATCAACTATTATTTAATATTCAATTATCGAATCACTCAAAAGTCACTCATTATTTAATTCAATATATCTATTAATATCAATGTCATTTTGGAGTTATTACATTTCCCACCATTTTTTAAACTTAACATTTTAATAAGTTATTTTGTATAAATGAAACGTCCAAAATGATAAATTTTTCAAAATAAGTGAGACGTTATGAATATATTTTTATTGGGTAAAATATGATATATTTATTATAAAATCAAGATATCAAGTAGGCTTGTATGTGCTCCAATAACATTTGCATATCTATAGACAAAATTATATCTCGTGATTGGTAAAATTATATCTCGTGATTGGTACATAAGATTGAGAAAACTTCATCTTTTGAAACTTATGTCAAATATCAAACTCAAGTCAAACCTATTGAAAGTGGCCCAAAACAAAGAAGACCCAATTAATCAGATCATAAGGAGTTTTGAGGGATCATGGTGGATTTTTGTGGCCGCTATTTCTGGGTTTCATAGCGGGATTATGAATGTTTTAGCTGCAAAACCTTTGGCTATTTGTGAGGTTCTCTCTCACCAAATCCCCAGCTACAAAGGGAAGTGACAATTACAGTTACATAAAAATAATCCCCAAAGACATGAGTTACATGTTTGTTGCGGTATCATTAAAAACAGTACCTTTCAAGCTCAAGAACTATAATAATAAATTTGTAGTCTTCCTATATTTTTCAACCGCTAACCCATTCCACTGAACGAAAGCAGGTTTTTTCTTTTTTAACATAAATATTTAGGGTAGGGGTCGAACTTGGTTACGCAAGATGAAGCACAACAACTTGGCCATTTCAGCTAGCCTTGCCCAAGTTGTTTGACTTTAACATGCCTTTAGAGCGTCACCAGTCGTGTGGACAAGTCCAATTGCAAAAGGTAAATGATAATGATAAACTGACGTTTAATAATTAAACCATTCTGGTATATATCAATTTTTTTAATGATTTTTTTTCAAAAATTAATTAAATAGTAAATTTTTTTAATACTAAAATACCTTTCTCATTATTAAAATAATAATTTTACCTAATTAAAAATAAAATAAATATTATTAACTTGTATTTAATGTTTCAGACACTATCAGAGAAACACCACCGGATATAGTGTTCTGCCGCGTCATCTCAATCGCCGAAAAGCATCCAACTGCTGATTGGAGGGTACCGGACAAAACATCTCATGCTAGTGAGTCATCCGGTACCCTCAAAATAGTCATTGGCTCACTGAAAATCGATCAAAAGTTAGATTGAAATTTAGAATCGCCGATCGAAGAAACCCGATTTCGTCAAGTTCTAAACGAGACAAACTACGATATACATATATTTCTACTGTATAAAGTCCAAGCACTCACTGCCATCATGAATCGAGTCCGATAACATCATTTTTCACGATGGCAGTTGGCAGTTGTTAAAAACAAACAAAGAAAAGAAAGGAGGAAGAAGAACAACTTTTTGTAAATTTATGTTTTAGTGCCTAAAGTTTCTTTATATTTTCATTTAGATCTTTTAAACATTAAAATATAAAAAATTTTATTATTAGGTGTTAAAATGTAAAAAAAAAAAAAAAATCTACAAATTGATGTGAATATAAAAATCAATTTATATATTGGTTTACATATAGTTACGTATTTTTAAATCAATTTTTTACAAATTCATATATTGAAATTAGTATATAAACAATATAAAAAAAGTATGTAACCAAAGTATCAGTATGTAAATCAGTATATAAATAAACAATCAGTTTACATACTGATGGTATGTAACGAATTAATTTATATACTAATCGGTACGTAAAAATAATCTAGGAGTTACATACTAATGGTATGCAAAAATCAATTTTCATATTGATTGGTATGCAAAAAACCATAGATATAAAAGTAATTATAAAAAAAAAAATTGCATACTCATAGTATGTTAAAATTAATTTACATACTGATCAATATGTAAAAATTAATTTACATATAAATCAGTATTTAAAAATATTCTAGAAATATAAGAGTCTTTGTCATAAAAAGTTGTCATTTATTTAATTTTTAAAAAATTATGACATTTACTTAACTACAAATTCAAAAATTTATTATTTACTTAATTTTCTCTTAATATTTTTTAACCATTGTACTATTCAAATTGAGGTACTTTAGGCCCCTCCATCAGTTTAAAAGGATTATAATGTAATTTGTGGACCAAAATACATCATTTTCATAGGTTGGATGATCAAACCATAAGTTTAGTCATCTTTTCCATTTAGCCAGAAGCACCATTTTGACCTCAAAACTCCATTTTCATTTCCGATGATAAACCTTACAAGTGAGTATACAAATTAAAACTCATATTTGGTATACTCATATTTGTCATCCGACTACCAAAAAACCTCGGTTCATGTGTTTAAAGTTCAAACATAAAAATTTTAAACAAATAAAACAAGGCTTCCGGTGGTTGGACGACAAATATAAATCCGATTTGAAATTCTTTTATTGTTAGTTTCTATTCAATGTACTCATTTGTAAGTTTATCACCGAAAAAAATGGGTCAAAACGACTGGCAGTTGGAAAGTTGAAGTTTTGCGGCCGGAAATTTAAAGTTTTGACCCATTTGTTTCAGATGATTGACCTTGCAAGCAAGTACACTAAATCGAAGTTCTCGATGAGAGGATTCCAAATATGGTATCATATTCGTAGTCCGACCACTGGAAAACCTCATTTTATGTGTTTAAAGTTATAATGTTCGAACTTTAAAAACATAAATCGAGGTCTTTCGGTGGTCGAACGACTTTGGAATCCTCTCATTGAGAGCTTCAATTTATTATACTCAATTACAAAGTTTATTGCCAAAAATGAAAATTGAGTTTTGGGGTGAAAAATTTAAAAAATTGATGTTTTTGACTAAATGGAGAAGATGACCAAATATGATCCTTATAAACTGATGGAGTAGCATAAAATACCTCCATTGGAATAGTACAATGGCTAAAAGTGGCTAATGGTACATAATACGTTCATTGACCAAAAGTTTAAGCGTGAAAAAATGTTATTGCCTATTTTTAATAGTAAATACGGTGCACCTATACATCTCATCTCTAGATCCTAAATAATACGTAATAAATTCATGGATTATGGGGTTTTCCCCCGAATTTATTGCTTCTAGATAAGTGTAGTTGGATTCGAAGATGCTCCAAAACTGATTTTTTTTTTTTTTTTTTAAATTAGCAGAATAAGAATTTTTTTTTTCACCAAGTCGAATAACAAAAGTAGTTTCATTTGAATAAATGTACGAGTTAACTTTTAATTCATCAATTACTTTTCTTTTTCATATTAAATTTTAAATTAGCCCGGGGAGGTTAAAATAATACTAATCTTTTTGCTTCTACTTTATAATTTTTTTAAATAATTTAATTAGTATTATATTAATAAATTTTGTTACTTCTATAAATTTTACAGGATAATATTTAGTCCTCTATTTATTAACTCCATACCAAAAGTTTTATAAAGGGTGGTTAGTAATAATATTCGTATTTATTTATTGGTAGATGTTATGATATTAGTAAGTTTTAGTAACATCCAATTTTTTTTAACATAAGTAACATCCTATTTTTAATTAAAAATGAATTTTTATTAATAAATATAAAATCAATAGTATGAAGTTGTGAAATTTACTTTTTAAATTAAAAATTTGCTACAAATTTTTATTGTTTACAGAATTAACAAATAAAATATTCAAAACGAAAAAAAAAAGTGCGAGGAAATGTACTATTAAGATGAATCAAGATCAGCGGTCAAACTCAGGTCAAACTTCAAAGACTAATTATAATTAGCGGAGAAAAAACAAATAACAGACTAAAAAACGCGGTGAGGCAAAAGATAAAATACAAAAGACGATTTGATTGGAAACGCCCATTGTTGGTTGACATCCCTTCTTTTTTGAGGCTGGCGCAGAGATAAACGCAGCCCATAATCTTTCATCGGCGATGGACTCCAATTCCTCACAAACAGGTATTCCTTCTTTTCTTCAATAATCTATTTAAGCTTTTGTTTTATCTTCTCAGATTTCATCCGCTGCAAATTAATTACTCTTCTTTTCTTTTGATTTTCCCATTCTCCTCTTTCGGCACTGTTTTAGGGTTTTCTTTCAATATTCAGTTTTCTACTTCGTTCCTTTCTTCAATACAAAATCGGTTGTTTTTTTCCCTTTTTGTTTGTTTCCTAATAGCAATCGGCCTGAGAGTTATTGTTTTGTGACCTTAGCAATGAGGATTGGGAACTGTAAAAGAATTGCCATTGAAATGCCTGATTTTCCTTTCTTTTATCTTAACTGATGTTTTTATGCTTAACTTAGGTATTTGATTGATGGTTTTATAATGATATGGAGAATCTTGTATTTCATTATTCATTAAAGGGTTTTTTTTGGCTTATAATCATATGCAATTTGACTTGTTATTCTTTGCAATCAGGTGCTGGTCCTCCTGCCAAACCTTGGGAACAAGCTGGGGCTTCGTCCTCTGGCCCTACACCCTTTAAACCTCCCTCGCCTGGCAGCACCAGTGATGTAGTTGAAGCATCAGGTACAGCAAGACCGGGTGAAATTGTTTCAGCTGCTGATAGGAATACAACTGTGAATAGAACTGTTCCTGGTACTGGGAGACCTGTACCAGCTAGGCCATGGGAGCAACAGCCGACATATGGGAGCACATATGGAGGAGGTATCTCTTCATATCTTATCTGTGTTTGTTTTACAACTGAGCACACATCAGTCTGTGATTTAATTTATTGTTGCTTGGGCTCTTTGAATGCAAAGGGCAACTATTGAAAATAATACCATGAACGAGACTATTCACCAAGATACTAACCTGACATGGAACAATATGAGAAATAATGACTTGTTGGTCTAGCAGTGGTTTACAGTTAAAGCTATGTTCATATATATGTTTTTTCCAATGGAGTTTATCATTTCCATCTCTACTGCAGGTTATGGATCGGGGATGAATTATAATTCTGGGTATGGATCTGGAATGTACGGTTCTTCATATGGTGGGTTGGGAGGGTCTTATGGTGGTGGATTGTATGGAAATAACATGTATAGAGGTGGTTATGGTGGTCTGTATGGAGGCAGCAGCATGTATGGTGGCGGAATGTATAATAGTGGTTTTGGTGGTCCAATGGGTGGTGGTTATGGAATGGGCATGGGCGTGGGTCCTTTTGGTGGTGATCAAGATCCTAATAATCCCTATGGTGCTCCATCGTCTCCTCCTGGATTTTGGATTTCTTTCCTTCGAGTGGTAATGAAATTCTTCTCTTTTTTTTTTTTTTCTGATAAATCTTTATTATGTTTTGTAACTTTTATTCTTTCATCCTTGATGCTATGATGGGTTCCTATATATCTAATACAGAGAATGCCAGTGGATGGTTGATAATTTGATATTAATAGAGTGATCCATCATTCTCATTTGTTGTGATATTCTCTGCATGTTGAGCATATTTCCTGTCTGTGAGGAATTGCTCATAATTCCTAGATATTGGAATTTTTACCTCATTTGTTAGTAGTATGAATTGTTAGCGACATCTAATCACATTCCTGGTTGTGGACTAAAGTTTTCTGATGAAATTAAAAGCCATTAAAATTAAGAAAAAAGAGAACAGGTAAGTTCTGCAGGATATAATTGTACAAGAATGTAGAATATTTAAGTGATCATTCTATATTTCCATGGAACATGATTAGAGTTTAATACAAGAATGTTTCTGTAGTATGTGCTGTTACACTCACTAGTTGACCAAACTTTTGCCCTCCCAAATTATATTGAATTGGGGAGTAGCATTTTTTAAGCTAGAAAAAAAAAAAAAAAAAGGTTCAATGAAAGACTAGATGTGACATTCTCTTTGAATACATCATATATTGTTTGATTTGCTATCTTAACTAGTAGCAGTAAATCTTAAGGCAATATCTAATGTTTAAGCAGCATGATAATCATTCATTGGATGATGGGAATTGATTGTCCTGGGCTGTGTTCAGTGTATCTAGATGTTTCAATGTAATGAGTCCCAGGTTTTATTTTATTTTATTTTTTTTTTGTTGGGGGGTGGGGGTTGGGGTGTGTGTTTGTGTCTGGGGTTTACACAAAACCCCTAAAGATGATGTGCAATAAATTGTGTTCTTCAGTCTGCAAATATAAATTATATGATTTGGTCTGCAATGATGCAGATGCAAGGCGTGGTTAACTTTTTTGGCCGAATATCGATTCTGATAGACCAGAACACTCAGGCATTTCACATGTTTATGACTGCAATGCTGCAGGTTCGTGATATTTTCTAACATTATTCTTCACTGTCGTGTAAATTTATGTATAGTTACAATTTTTTAATTACAAATCACATAAAGTTACAATTTTTTAATTACAAATCACAAAATCTCGTAATTTTTTTTCTGCAGCTCTTTGATCGCACAGGGGTGTTGTACGGAGAGTTAGCCAGATTTGTTTTGAGATTGTTGGGAATAAAAACAAAGCCCCGGAAGGTTCAAGGACAGGGACCTGATGGGTTTCCTGCTCCCCATAACCCCCATGGGATTCAAAACTACATTGAGGGGCCAAAGGGCGCTCCAAGTGGTGCCTGGGATAATGTATGGGGTGATGCTCCTAGCGTTTAAGCACATAATTTCTACTTGTACCCATTTCATGATGAGAAAGAAGTGAAAAAAAAAGGGAAAAGAATTGAG
Source organism: Croton setiger (assembly GCA_948099555.1). Taxonomy (NCBI): domain Eukaryota; kingdom Viridiplantae; phylum Streptophyta; class Magnoliopsida; order Malpighiales; family Euphorbiaceae; genus Croton; species Croton setiger. Next base: position 113,010 of record CANUEY010164968.1, on the reverse strand, counting down.
AGCTGTGTTACTGGATGAGATCAAGTGGGTGTAAATGCTGCTCTAATGTTTTGAGGTTGGCTCTGTTGAATAAAATACTCTCTCCCTCCATCTTCCAGTTGTGCAAAAGTCTTCCTAATGATTTTGTAGAAGTACCAAGATAAGAGGATATCATGCCCTAGAAATGTTGGTCTGAAGAGACATTTAAAATTGGAAGTGATGTTATAAAATTACATTTATATATGTTTGTAAAATTAAATTTGAACAATAATTATTGATATTTGGATCCAATCAGTTGGAATTATTATAAATAATGGACTCTTTTCCTTAGAAGCTTGTAATGTTATTTATTGAAAATTTAAAATAAAAGAGGCTCTACGGTACTTTGCAAAAAAGATAACTGAGTAAATAACTGTTTGTCTTTGTGATCTCCATTCATACCAAAAATAAAATTTAAGGTGTTTGAAATATTATTATCTCAAATGAACATAGTTATTAATCAGTGCACCAAACAGGTATAAATACAAAACAAAATTCTGTATTCTAGAAGCAAATTCGATGCACCAAAATCATGGATATTTCAAGTAAATTTCATATAGTCAAACTAACACCTAGGGGCGGTCCTGACCAGCACCTAGCCAGTCCATTATGGTTCAGTGGGGGGTAATGAACCAAAACCAGCTCGTGACACAGCCACTAATAATATCACCTACCATCATCTATATGTCCAGTCAGGTCCTATACTCATCATCTCTTCTTCCCTGATTTCAACCTTACCTCTATATAATTTGAACAGCTCTATTGCAGCATAAGATAATTGATGATTTTTACCCATATATAGAACTGCAAGCTTTCTACACCCTTCTCTTAAAGACTGCAGACCATGATCACACAAATTCCTGCACCGGTTCACATGGAGTTCCTTCAATTTGTTGCAGTTGAGCCCAATAGCTTTCCATCCTGAAAACCTGACTGCATGACACAATGCCAAATTCCATTCTTCAAGCAATGGGCACCCTTTTGCTATTGCAACAATGGACTCATCACTGATTGTTCTGCACATCCGAAGGTTGAGGATTCTAAGCCGTAAAGCATAACCTGAGCCAATTGCTGCAAAAGCATCTTCATGAATATTGCATCTTAAGCCAGACAAATTCAAATACTCAACCCCACCTCCACTGGTAATTCCCACTACCCCATCTGGTTTAAGGTTACATGACTCGGCATCTATGTAAGCTAAAGTTGTCGAACACCCTGTAAGGCCTACACCACTTATTTCTTTGCAATAAGATATCTTAACTGCATGAAGCTGACGGCATGCTTGAGAAAGAGCTCTCAGTCCAAAGTCAGATATGAGCTGACAGTATGCAAGATTTATTTGCTTTAAAGCTGAGCAACCCTTAGCTAGACTTTCTAAGCCAACATCAGTGATATTGCATTGATAAAGACTAATAACTGTGAGAAAGGGGCAAGCAACAGAAATAAGAGAAATTCCATTATCTGTAATTCCAAAACAGCAATCCAGATGAAGGAAGTGCAAGTTTGAACCATAATATTGCAATGGGGTTAGACCTGAATCAGGTAGCTGAGTGCAACCTGATAGTGACAAATGAAGTAAATGCTGAAAGCGACTGAGTAGCCTATGGAGATGATAGGAGCCAATAGAAAGGTTAGTATTAGAGAATGAAGATTGGTTAAGCAGGTTGAAAGAGCATTGGAATTGCAAGGAGTGACGGTTTATATTTTGAATATTATACCAGCGACGGCAAGTCAAACCAAAGGATTCTCTATCAGAACTACAGTCAAGCCATTGGAAAATATTACAGAGGCAATCATCAGGTAGCTTCATGATAGAGGTAAGAATATCCATTGAATGATCTTCCATTGTTGTTAGCATTCTTGTGATGGCTGTAAAGCTCGGATTTTTATGGTAAACTTTTTGTAAGCAGAGCTAGATGAGATGGGAGAGTCAAACCCGCAGAGAGCAGGAGAATCTCCGTATCCATATCCTATATGAACCCCGCATTTACGGCACAGGAGTTTACTTTTAGAACGATAACGACCCCAATAGAAAGGAAGGCAATTTACCTCGTCAACTTGAGTGAATCGACTCAGATCAACAGTAAGGAAGGAGATACAGCCTCTTTTTATGGATTTCTGATATTCAGAATCTATATTGGAGGTGATTCGATTAGAAGAGGTTAAATTCAAAGGGTATCCACAAGACCCACAGCTGCAAAGAGGAAAATTTGTCACAAACAAATGCCATGAAACAAGCTATTATGCACAATATAACGAGAAAGCGAATAAATATCATCTGTATTTTACAAAGACCAAAGATGGATGCAAACATATAGATTAGAATATTAATTCAGTAAGCTGTTGTGGTGGTCATTTTAAATTTTTACCATAATATTTCAGCTCTTCAAAGCTGATGACTATTTGTCTGAAAAAAGGGCAGAAATGATACAGAGGTGGGATGAACAACAAGACTGCATCAATATGAAATGACAATCTCCTAGATCATATTTGTGATAGCTGGGTGACAGTCAGGATAAAAAAAAAGGGAGAGAGAGGGGTGATGAATGGGCTCATTACCAAGTTGAACCTAATTAGGCTGTGCAGTTCACTGCACAGTACAGAAGCCCCTGCATCATAAACTATGTAATTTTCTTTGAGGTAAGAGAAGATTTTAATTAGAAATTTTGAATGAAGTACAGACCAGAATTGTAGAGGAAATCTAATACAGTCCACCTTAAATTTAGAACTACAGAATTTGACGAACAGGCAATCTGAACAACTATCTAAAACAAATGATAAGAAAGCAAACCTTTAAAATATTGAATCACTATTTCATCACTTAATCAGCAACATGAAGGTCCTCAAATAGGCAAATACCAAAACAACTCAAAAGGAATGTATTTTGTAGTAGACAACCACTCATCAAGCAACATTATATAATCATAGATTTTGTATTTTCAACCAACTCAGCTAGAACACAGTCCAATTATATACACATTCGTAGACCAGCTCAGATAATTCCACCAAGAAACATAATTTGCTATTATGGATAACCCAATAATTATCATACAACGCCAATAGCTCAATTCAAGATCAGACAAAAAACAACTAGTGAATCAACTGTTCACTTGACTGTATTTATATTGAGGTTGAAAATATCTCAATTCGTACATATTGCTCTCTTAAGAGGATCTCAAGCCAGAAGTCCTCTAATTTCCTATTTATAAAATGTGAATGTCAAATACCCAAGCACCTTAATCTCCAAAAGAGTCCAGTGAAATGGAATACATGTAAAGATGACAATTGGAAATCCTATTTCCATTCTATAAAATGCCATGAAGACAAACAATATGCTTTGGCTGAATCCGTGATGAATGCAAATCCTAGTTAGATGAGACCTTGTGATTCCACAAAGATGCCTACAATGCAACCAAAGAAACAAAATGCAGCTACACCCAAACATCAATAGAAACCCAAATCGCATTATCATTACTTCTATAAGACGAAAGGCTAAATCATAGGATCTGTATTAGAGAAGTTAAATTAAAAGCAATTTCTGCAAAATGCCAAACAATTCAAGCAATCAGCTTTTCACCCTTTTGACATAAAAAAGAAACCAAAACATATACGGAATCAAAGAACCCCAAAAGCAAACGACATATCATATTGACCCAAATTTACACACAATGAGCAGTTAAACCGATAACCCAAATGCAAAAAGATGAGAAGATCATTCGATTGACCTGTAAGAGACGTCAGCTTGGGACATCCTCAGGTAGATGATCAGATTAAGAAAATTGATGGGATCCCATTTGACTTTTAAAACTCTGGAGTGAAAAAAGCTACTAACTTTGGTGAAGGTGTAGGCGCTGTTAGTTTGAATCAGGTGAAGACCTGAAGAAGATATGATTCTCAGCCAACAAACAAGCTATGGTGTGGAGATTTTGTCAGTTGTTAATGGAGGCGATCAAATATATGCCCTTCTCTTTTCAATTCCTCAGACCCTGTCGTCTAGAGATGACTGAAACTAATTTTGATTTTTTATTGGATTTATTGGCTCAACTTACGTAAGTATATATTGTAACGCAAAGTCACATGCGCGAATTTAACAATTCATCCAACTAATTTGTGGAAAATACTTAATGCTATTTTTTTAATTTTATAATTTAATTTTTATATTTTTTATATTATATTTTTAATTATTTAATTTTGAGAGATTAAAACTTCAATATTTGACAAAAAAAAAAAATATTCTACCAATAAAAAGTGCTACATCAAAGAGATTAAAAAAATTAATATTTTTATAAATAAACTATAATAATTAGTTGGGTAAATGTAAAGTTAATATTTTTAGAGTTTAACCTGATAATTCATGGGTGAGTGATTTAATATCGAAAAAATAGATTTGCATGAAAAGTAAAGTATTTGAAAATTAAATTTGTTAAAATATAAAGTAAAATCCTCCCAACATTGGCATCATCTATTAGTATGAGGTGTTTTTAATATTTTAACTCCGTTATTATTATTTTATAAATTAAAAAATAATAATAATAAAAAAGAAAATCAATGTTTAACGGTTTTCTTCTTCTCAGATATCTTCACAGCCTTGTTACATTTTCCCCTTTTTCCATCCATACCTCATTCCCTTTTCGATCATCATCACCGGCAGACATCAACCTCAACGCCATCAGCGCCGTCAACTTTACCTTTCGACTGAAATTTGGAAGAGAGAAGAAATGTGAATAGTCGGGTCTTAAAGAGAGAAAACCTCAACTTTCGACCTCCATCACCGCTGCTACCAAGCTTTGACCGGCGAACTATCACCACCATATGAATCGTTTCAGTCCGAAGAGCTCATAGGTGTCCTCAATTTCTTTGATTGGTGGCCGGAGCTGGAGTTTGAACGGGCCGGGTCGACGGACTATTCGGATCGCAGATCTACCGACGCATTTTTCGGCGTCTTCCAGCCATTTTCCGACGAAGTTCAAGTTATCAACTGGTTCGTCTCTCTGATCTCTTTCCTTCGTTATATGATTTTGTCTATTTGGTCACCATTTGCTAATAACCCATCACTGAGCTTTCTGCGCTTGCGTTTTTTTTTATATTTCAAATGGGTAAATAGACTGTCATGACCGTAATCGTTGCGAATTTCTTGGGGCGATCATAGCTTTAAGGCACGTGATGATGATAATTGATGATCGGCGTTAAAGATGAACATGACGATAATTGATGAACGTTCGTTAATGTGAGAAACAAGATGAAGAAGGTGTAGACATTATTGTTTGTTGATTTGTGAAAATTTGCTTCTGTTGGGTATGTATCCCATTAATTTGGAGTATTTTAAAAAAAATGGGAATTCAAATTTAGTACATAGAATGCACCTAATGCAACTTGCGAAATCAACAAATATGCAAGACAATCTTGCGAAAGCAGTTCAATTTTGCAAGTTGCCGGAGTCCCTTAAACAAGTTGATTAGTTGAAGGTAAACAATTAATTAATCTAATTAACAAATGAGTGACTGCTACGTGTACAATATGTTCCGCAAGATCATATTGCGAAACAAGAAAGAAGGAAGCAACATGTGGCGACTGGCGAGGAGGAAGCTGAGGCTACGTAGCTACACAAGGTTGTCTTGCGTAAGCCAGCCGGTTACGCAGATGAACTTGCGGAAGTGGCGCAAAGGAGGGCACGTGGACTGAGCGACCATTTGTGAAGAAGTGATTGGGCCATGTCACTTTCGCAATATCATCTTGCGAAAGCGTGGCTAAAATTGGTCCCCTTTCATTTTTACAACAAAAATCCAAAAGTGAAAGAGAGATTGAGAGGTTTGGGAAAATATTGACACGTGATGAAGCTAACGGAGTCAAAGGATTTATATATGTCTTTGGTTAAGGTACGTTTTAGTTACTCTTTTTAAAATATCTATAAATTTTTAATTTTTAACATATGGACTATGATCGAAAGTTAATGTTTAGAGTTAATTTTTTTATATAAGGTGTTCGTAAAGAAAAATGAATGTTATTTAAATGTTATATGAAATAATTTGAGATCGATATGTTTGACGATAATTTAATAATTAATTATATTATTAATTAATATATAATAATTTAGTTATTAGGATTAAATTGGTGACGAAATTTATTCTCTGTTAATTAATTTTATATATACTTTTATTTTATGAATTTAATTATTTTATTTATTTTATTATTAGTAAATTGATTAATTAAATTTATTAATAATATTTAATTATTAATATAATAATTAGTAATAAATTAATAATCTGAATTATTAATAAATTAAATTTATTAATAATAAATTAATTAATTAAATTATTTAAAACATTTATTAATGAGAAAATTAATTAATTTTATTAATAATAAAGTATATTATTAATAGTAAATTAAGTAATTAAATTTATTAATAATAAATTATTTAATAAATTATTAATAATAAATTATTTAGTTAAATTCATTAATAATATTTAATTATAAATTTATTATTAGTAATAAATTAATAATTTGAATTATTAATAAATTTAATTTATTAATAATAAATTAATTAATTAAATTAAAAATTTTATTAATAATAAAATGATTTAATTTAATTAATTATATTACTAATAAATTATTTTAATAATAATTAATTAATTAAGTTTATTAATAAAATTATTTAATTAAATTATTATAATAAATTATTTAATTAAATTAATAAGAACATAATTTAATTTGATAAATTTTATTAATAATACATTGTTTAATTAAATTTATTAATTATATTTAGTTAGTTAATAATTATATATTATTTTTATTAATAATATTTAGGGTTTAATTTAATATTTAATAATATATTTAGTTAATAATTTGATGAAATTTAAATTTGTTAATTTAATAAAATATTATTAATAATTTAATTTAATTTCATAATATATTTAAAAATTAATTTAATAAATAATAATAGTTAAGAGTAAATAATAATTAAATTTAATAAACGGTTGCAAAAATTACGTGCAGATGGAGAGAGGTTATTCGAGTTCTCAGCAGAAGAGAGTTGTAGAGCAGGGAGCAACTGTGAGTGATCTCCTGTTCTTACAGGAGAAGCACTGATCCTATTTCATCTTTCGAGGTGACGAAAGGTACGATCGGACCATCAGTATTCAGTGAGCGGACCAATCAATATGGAGGCTGCTTGAGGTGGAGAACCCATGAACTCTACATTTTATCGACGAATTAAGGTTCGGGATGGTGTCGCGGATCGAGGTGATACAGTACGACTGGGCCTTACTAACCGCACTGGTTGAGCGATGTCAGGGTGGGAGTTGGGGATGGAACGTCGATATTCGCTACACCTGCGTAAAGTCAATTTCGTTCGTTGTTTAATTCTATAAATAAACGTGAAAATTCTAAAACAAATTAATAACAAAAATTAAAAAATACCTATAATAGGAGCAAACATCTGTGGATGTACTATGCACGCCGTAGGGAAACATGGCACAACTGTCTGTACAGGAAAGCAAGTACAACACTCCTCCAATTGTACTATCTGAAGACATTGAAGTCGGCCACCATTGCCGGTAAAATGAGTTTAACACTGTTCTTCGACGCATCGCAGAACAGAAAGGCTCCCAGCAGCCACATAACGTAGCATCGTGCTCTCTGCTGGTATACCATATCCGGTAATCCATCAACAATCGGCGCCTGAACTACCCTCTACAAGCCGCGAAATAATAATCGGGTATATGAGATGTCACCGTCCTGCGGGGTCAAATCGAGAAAATCCTCGCAAAACACGTGCCATCTTGGACCGGGCACTGCGTACCGTCCTGTCACTGTAAGTTCGTCGACCCGGAGGATGACACGTGTTTTGCGAGGATTTTCTTGGTTTGACCCGCAAGACGGTGACATCTCATATACTCGATTACTATTTCGTGGCTTGCAGATGGTAGTTCAAGTGTCGGTTGTTGATGGATTACCGGATATGGTATACCAGCAGAGAGCACAATGCTAAGTTATGTGGTTGCTGGGAGCTTTTCTGTTCTGCGATGCGTCGAAGAACAACGTTAATCTCATTTTGCTGCCGATGGTGGCCGACTTCGATGTCTAGCTGGGGGAGTGTTATACTTGCTTTACTGTACAAATAATTGTGTCATGTTTCCCTACGGCATGCATAGTACATCCATGGATGTTTGCTCCTATTATAGGTTTTTTTTTTAATTTTTAATATTAATTTGTTTTAGAATTTTCACGTTTATTTATAAAATTAAATAGTGAACGAAATTAACTGTACGTAGGTGTGGGCCTGAGAGTGAATATCGACGTTCCATCCCCAACTCCCACCCGGACATCGCTCAACCAGTGCGGTTAGTAGGGTCCAGTCGTACTGTATCAACCCGATCCGTCGCACCATCCTGAACCCAATTCGTCGATAAAATGTAGAGTTCATGGGTTCTCCACCTCAAGCAGCCTCCATATTGATTGGTCCGCTCGCCGAACACTAAGGGTCCGATTGTACCTTTCGTTAACTCGAAAGACAAAATACGACCGGTGCTCCTCCTATAGGAACAACAGATCACCCACAGTTGGTCCCTGCTTTATAACTCTCTCCTGCTGAGAACTTGAAGAACCACTACGTAATTTTCGCAACCGTTTATTACATTTAATTATTATTTACTATTATTAATTAGTTAATTTAATTTTTAAATATATTATTAAATTAAATTATTAATAATATTTTATCAAAATTACACTAAATTAACAAATTTAAATTTCATCAAATTATTAACTAAATATATTATTAAATATTAAATTAAACCCTAAATATTACTAAGAAAAATAATATATAATTATTAATTAACTAAATATAATTAATAAATTTAATTAAATCATGTATAATTGATAAAATTAATTAAATTATGTTCTTATTAATTTAATTAAATAATTTATTATAATAATAATTAAATAATTTGTTATTAATAAATTTAATTTATTAATTTACTATGATTAAATAATTTATAATATTATTATTAATTAAGTTTAATTATTTTCTTATTAATAAATTTTTTAATTTAATTAATTAATTTATTACTAATAAATTAAATGTATTAGTATTTTAAATTATTAATTTATTACTAATAGTAAATTAATAATTAATATTATTAATGAATTTAATTAAATAATTTATTATTAATAATTTTATTAAATAATTTGTTATTAATAAATTTAATTACTTAATATACTATTAATAATATACTTTATTATTAATAAAATTAATTAAATTACATAATTTTCTTATTAAAAAATTTTTTAAATAATTTAATTAATTAATTTATTATTAATGAATTTAAATTATTAATTTTTAAATTATTAATTTTTAAATTATTAAATTAACAACTAAATATTATTAATGAATTTAATTAAATAATTTATTATTAATAATTTTATTAAATACTAATAACTACATTATTATATATTAATTAATAATATAATTAATTATTAAATTATCGCCAAACATATCCAAATTATTTCGTACAACATTTAAATAATATTCATTTTTTTACGAGCACCCTATATAAAAAAATAATTCTAAAAATTAACCTACGATCACAGTTCCGTATATTAAAAATTAAAAATTTATACGTATTTTAAAAGGAGTAACTAAAACGTACCTTAGCGAAAAATGTCTAAATCCTTTGACTCCGTTCATCACATGCCAATATTTCCCCAAACCTCTCAATCTCTCTTTCACTTTTGGTTTTTTGTTGTAAAAATGAAAGGGGGACTAATTTTGCAGTTGAAATGTGAAGCCATGCTTTCGCAAGATGATGTTGCGAAAGTGACATCGCCCAATCACTTCTTCACAAATGGTCGCTCAGTCCACGTGCCCTCCTTTCTGCTGTCCGCACCACTTCCGCAAGTTCATCTTGCGTAACCGGCTGGCTTATGCAAGATAACCTTGTGTAGCTACGTGGCCTCAACTTCCTCCTTGCCAGTCGTGACGTGTTGCTTCCTTCCTCCTTGTTTCGCAATATGATCTTGCGGAACATATAATTGCACACGTGGCTGCCACTCATTCGTTCGCTATGTTAATTAAGTGTTTACCTTCAACTAATCAACCGGTAAGGGACTTTGCGAAATTGAACTGCTTTCGTAAAATTGTCTTGCGTAGCTGCTGGTTTCGCAAGTTAATCTTGCGTTAGATGTATTTTATGTCCATAATTTGAATTCCCATATTTAGTAAATAATCCTGAAAAATTGCAGTATGTGAATGACATGATATTGAAATTAGTTATATTATGTTTGTATATGAAGAGTTAAAGGAGGGGGCAAATCTATCCTCTGAATTGCCATTTTTCCCAGAAATAATTGTCGTTATTGCACACTGGCGATTGTCCCTGAAAGTAGCTAATTACTCACTGCGAACATAAGCATTTTTTCAGCTAACAATTCATCTATCAACTACGAGTCCAAACCAAAATTCAAGATATGGGTGAAGCCATTATGTAAAAGTAGAGACTAAATTAACTTAATGTTTATTTTGAGATTTAACTTAATTTTTGATTTCTTTTTCTTTTAAAACATTAGAGTGATTCCTTTGTTTCTATTTTAGGAAATATTACAAAGTTTTCTTAGTTTATCTATCTTGTCACATTTTTAAATTTAAACAAAATTATATAGTAATTTTTCTTTTATACCTTTAAAATATTATTAGACAACGCACTTTATAAATAAGATAAATATTTAAGAGAATAATATATTAGTTATTAAATAAATAAATTGTACATTTTCAATATAATAACTATTATTTTTTAATAGTTGTAAAAATAAAAATTAGTACATTTATTTAAAGATAGAAAGAATATATATAAACCATGAGGTTTGGTTCCAAGTAGAACTATGAGGTTTTCATAAATTCGATTATTTTCAATTTTTATTTTGAACTTCTTAATAATAAAAAAATAAATTTGCATTTTAAATAAATATAATCTTGAAATTTAATTAGAATGTCACTAAAACCAAAAACTGATAAAATGAGTAGTTTTACGAAAAATATATATACCTAAAATTTTATGTTTTTCGGTTCTTAATTTTGATTCTTGATTATGGTTCTGGTTCTACTAAAGGACCAGAAGCATATTCATGTTTAATAGGTTTCAATTCCAATTTTGGTTCTAGCCTTTTAAAAGCAGTTTTATAACGGTTGTAGTTTTTGGTTCCAGTCCAGTATCTTCAAGAACCGTGCACATCCCTAAATCGAATAATGCATGTCGCTTAGTTATTAATATATTCCATAAGTTTCTTAAGGGGAAAGAGAAAGGAGGGGGTAGGGAGGACAAAAAAGTATCTTCCATATTAGAATCTCATTCATTTCATCCTCTATAATTTAAAATAATTTTAATTCTTATTTTACATTAAAACATTTTAAATGTGGAATTCTTATTTAATTTGTCTTAGTGCAATGTTTTCTCAAAAAAATAAAAATAAATGTCTTAGTGCAATGTTAAGGGGAAAAGGTTTTATAATTTTATTTTTCAATTGATTTTATACAACTAATTTTGGATACATCATGCATCCTGATTATATTGTACAAAACTCCAATCTGAAAAGAGCAGCATCATAGAGAACTCCATAATCAATTTTTTATCATTCGAAAATGGATTCTACATTATCGATATTCATCCTAAAGTCGAGCATTAATTACAATAATGAAGATAAAATACTCACTTCATCATATATTTATAATCATAACCCAAATAGTCTCAATTTTCTTATTTTTGTCTCAACATGTTAGAGAAAAATTCTGCCTTTAAAAACACAATTTAAAAAAAAAAAAAGTCACATATTCATATATTTCAAAACATTCAAAAAAGTAGTGCAGGCTTGCTTGGGTTCAAGAGTCAACTTAACGTTTGCTGGAGACCAACCAATCTTTCTCAAATTTATCTACAGTGAAAGTGACACAGTGAACTCCTTTATACAAGTTCCATTTATCTCCACAAACAACACAGACGAAGAGTTGAGGCAAATATATAATATGTCTAATCATCATCACCAGGCTCATCAAAATCTTTAACTTTCACTTCTGCATCTTCTCCATACTGAATGCAGTTGTCAATTTGCGACAACACGTACTGTATGCTGTAAAATTATGCAACCCAAAATCAGCAAATTGTATCATATCATATCTCACCCAATATTAAATAATTTAAACAAATGTATGTATGAGAAATGGATAGAGAAAAACCTTCTCTCTTTCCGCAGGTCAAGTGGAATAAAACTAACCATGCTGTACTCATCCACCTGCACACAGAAAAAGGTTGACAAAAATAAGTAAGTGATATATTCCTGAATAAAAAAAAAAGTTAAGCTGTTTCTGAGAAGCCTTAAATTATTTTGAACTATTGAACACAAACCAAGTTCTTAAGCTATAAGCTAGAAAATGAAACAACCTTAGCTGTTTATAACTCACCAGTTCTATCAAAGTTTTATTTAGCTTTGCAAACTGAGGGGCCATGCGTTGATTCAGTTCCGACAACAGAAATTGAGACTCCGGATTCAAGTAGCTGAAAGCAATAAGGAAACAGAATATGCCAGAATAATCAAAAACAGATATTAAGATGTAGGAATGTCAAATAGGGGATCAAAAACCCACTCTTCAATATCCTTCTTGTTGGTTACAAGGTCCATCTTGGAGAGGATATTAACGTGAGGCAACTCAAGTTGAATCATTGCAGAAAGAGATGCCATACACCCACTTACAAACTTGGTCACATCTGTGACAAACTGATACAAATACAAATGGTTATAGGGCTGGTTTTACTGAGATCGCAGTCGCAATGCATGTGATAGGGAACAAAAAAAAGCCAAGTAGAAGGATAACAAACCTGTGAATCAAGTAAATATACAGCACAAACATTGAAGTTCTTACGCTTCAAATGCTCCACAAAGTTCCGAAGCACCGGTACATGTGTAAAAAGCTCTATCTGGCCTATGAAGTGCAAGAAGGGCATAAGATCAACTACAAATTTTCCCAGCGGAAAATATCACACCAACAGTAAAGCAGAGCACAATACCTCCACACCTCAATAATTACGTTTCATATTAACTCAACCTTCTCCATGAACAGCAAAATTCAAATGAATGATCACATTTTCATTCAACAAATGCCAAAAATAGAAGTTGTAAACACAGAACCCATGTATTATGTTTAGGATTATATGTAAATAAAACTTTCATTTTGTTACTTGCTTGTGTTTATAATAATTGGAAGCTGATATCTCAGACCCCAAAAGTTAACTAACTTCTGCCACAATAAGTATTCTGCAATCTATAACTAACTTTTGCCACAATTAGTATTCTGCAATCTATTTGATATGGGAACCACCCATGCTAAAGATACCAACCAACGCACAGCTTAGGCATGTCCCAACATGTTACGCAGAATAAGCGAGAAGTGATGAAGATAAAGCCATATGACTTGTCACAACGAAATTGCTTATTCTTGCAGGGACATCTTTTGCATTGCAATGTCATAGTAGGCATTTCATGTTTTTTCTACCAGACCAATTACCATCAGTTTCAAACAAAAAAAAATGGTTCACAAAGAGCAAATGAGAACACATTAAGCAAGATCCTGAAGAAAATTCAATGAGCTGAGGAAGCAAGATTGACATGAGAATAAATAACAAACAAAAGAAGCAAATGGGCATCCCATGTTAGCAAACATTGGTGAAACGATAGTTCCAGCAAATAATGAAACCAATAAAATCTTGATGATCTCTGATCTATGCAAACAAAATAAACAGAAGTGGAGAAAAAACAGACCACTCAATATGGATGCCTGCATGCATACACGCACTCTGCTCATTTTTGAGAGGAAAATGTCACCTCATTAACAAGTCCATTAGAAAGGAATAGAGATCTGATAATGACAAACAGGGAAAGAATGAAGACATCTCCTTGTGATCCTATTTCAGCCATTCATTTCAACTCAACAGATACATAAGACTCCTAATACCTATTTGTATCCATGAATTATGACACCTAAAAGAGCAAGCATGAACAAACCTGGGCAGTCAAAAACAAGGTAGTCATCGTCCAAGTAATTATCCAACTCTTCAGTCAACCAGTCATCTAGATTGTCTTCAAGCTCTCTTAATTCCGATTAAGGCCATTCATATGACTCCAAAAATGGGTCAAAAAGAAAAAGGAGCAAAGAATTACTAAAAAAAGGCAGCACAAAGGAGCACTTACAACAAAACGAACCAAGGGTAATAGATTCTTAATTAACATAACAAATTACATTAAATTTACATTGAATAGTTACAAAAAGCAAAAGGATACTCCATGCAGTACATTAAAGCACCATTAGGACCCAGACCAAGTTCCTCCATGACATCATCCAAGGAAATGAGTTCCCTAATATCTGCAATAAAACAAAATTTGAAGTCTAAAACTCAACACATGAATATAAATATATAACTCAGATATTAACTGACATGTAAATTCAACTAACCCATAGCCACAGGATAATCAAAATTTTCAGCAGCAGGATCTAAGTTGACAAAGTTAATTGACCGACCGATTGTCTCACAGTGTTGATGCAAACTAGAGCAATAAGTGGACTGCAAAAACAAAAAATATAAGGACAACAAATTACTAGACTAGACAACTTCCAAAAGCAAAAATAGGTGGACTACAATTATGCAAAGAGACACAACGAAAATAAAGAAATCAAAACAAGAAAGAGGATCAAATCAATTATGCATAAATAGGTGGATTACAATATTCAGAGAAAATATTACCTTCCCACTGCCTGCAGGACCAATCACAAGTTGTGCGTAACCCATTGAAGCCCTTTGAAAAAGTGCTATATACGCTAATCAGAATGAACAGAGAGAGCTGAAGATGCGGAAATAGGAGAGAATAGCAACACTAATATAAGCAGTACACCAAACACCAACAGCAAACAAAATTCTTAAGACTTCAGAGGTAGCCATTAACACCGTTCACCGAACCCAACATTCGAATAATCTGAAACAATCATTAATCAATACAGATATAATATCTGAAAACACCTAAAGGCAATCATCTAATGGCTGCTACTGTAAAATCCTAATTCAAACTCTATGCTTTGCAAATCATTCAATTGAAATTATTCATAACAAACATCTTTAACAGCGTCAAATTAGTAATGGAATAAATAACACTAAAATTTTCGATCATTCAACGATAGAAGAAAACGACACGCAAAAAATTGGCATAGACATTGATTAAAGCATGAGTTTGGAGGTTACCTAACGTCTGCAAGTTGACTGTAAAAGGGAAAGTAGGATCAGGTTTCGGACTTAAAAAGTTGAAGAATGAGTGCTAATGCAGCAACCAAGAAGCTCTCAACAAGATGAGGATAAATCCTTTGGACATCATTTTTAGGGTTTAATAATAATAATGCGCCTAACCATATAAACTTTTCGACTGCTTTCAGGTGATTGTGAAGCTTGTTTAATTTTTTGATTTTGTCAATTTTCTCCTCGTTTTATAATTTTAATTTCAATTATGTCCAATGTTACAATGCGGAAACTTTTATTAAATATGATAAGGATTTTAACAGGTTATATATATGGGAAATGTATATATATATGTGGGAGATGTATAATTAGTTTTTGGGGAAAAACAACTTTTTCCATGTTTCAAAAATTAAACTAAAAGTGTATCTGTAAAAGAGTTTGAAAGTGTCGGTGGTAACTGTTTGAAGTTTTTGTCAAAATTTTCTTTTTAAGACTGTAAACTTCAAATGGTCGCAAATACCAATTCCAAATTCTGACTATAAACACGCGTCGAATCATTAGAAAGCTTGAGTTAAAACGAAGCCAATGCCATCAACCATACTTCCATTTGTTGCTAAAGTAGTCCACAAGCAACGGTCAAAATTTCGACAATGTTCTCCTCTCTAACCCAGATATTTCACCTATATTTTTTAAAAATTTTTGGTGATCTGATATTAGAAATAAAGATATATTACGAAATCTCACATCAATTTGGTATACTCACTTATTCCATTTATTGTTGAAACTGCAAGTTAGATTTTGAAATTGGAAAATTTATTTTTAATACCTGTGAAAATATACAATGTGATATTTTAAGTGTCTAATGGTCACAAAATATAAAAAATAACAAAATAATATTGAAAACTAAAAAATAATTTGTCTAATTAGTCAAAAAGAAACTAAATTATACTCTCTCTACATTTTTAAATAGAAAAAGTGAAGTTGGGCACAAATATTAAAAAACTTTACTTTTGGGAATGTATTTACTTAAATAACATTGAGTTAATTTTTTAAACGAGTCACTATTTGTCAAATGTCTAACTCAAATAAGAAATGAAAAGCATTAATTATTTCTACAAATTTTCCATTACGAATTCAAAATTCTAGCTTCTATCGACACAGCTTGGAGCCAAATAAGTCCATTACAAGAAATTACACTTTTCATATTGGAGAAAAAATTGATCATTTGCAAATTGTAGCCATAAAATCAAATTTGAAATTGTTGGTAAAACTGCAGATAAATTGAATTTTTAAAAAGTTTTGAAAAATTTTTAAACCATCAAACATGCTAATGAAAACTCTTTTCACTTATTTCACCGTTGATCTATACGAAATTTCACCAGATTATCTCTCAAATAAATATAGAAGAAATTGCTAACAACTTTAAAATATACTAGCAATTTCAAACCTCAACAAACTATGTATTAATTTAAAAAATACTAGCAATATTTGTTTATAAAATATCAACAAAAATAAAATACGTCAGCATTTTGAACTTTGCAAAAATCATGTACCTTACACATCCCTAACTATGCATATTGTCACGGGCTAAACTTAGAACAACCGAAAGAACAAGACAACTTGATCCCGTGCGGCACTAGGCTAGATTACCTTGGCTCCTACCTAGTCAGCCTACTTTCTTGTGCTAGAGAGAACAAAGCAAGTTGTGCTGAGGAGAATGCTTACAACTTGCTTAGTTCTCTCTAGCACAAGAAAGTAGGCTGACTAGGTAGGAGCCAAGATAATCTAGCCTAGTGCCGCACGGGATCAAGTTGTCTTGTTCTTTCGGTTGTTCTAAATTTAGCCCGTGACAATATGCTCACATTCCTTTCTGAGGTGTATCAAAAATTTCTATTTCACTCTCATTGCTTTTCATTTCTGCCAGCTCCTGCTTCATCTCCTTCAATGCTTCGATATTAGCTTCAACCTTCTCTTTTAAGGCAAAGTATAAATCATTGTTGACTTCCTGTTGGCCAATAAATCTTTGAACCAAGGCGTAGATGTCAATTTTTACCACTACAGCCATGTTATACTTCGGCTGGACAATGGATTCATTCTTTTATCTTGCAGAAAATTTCTTTACTTTTGTTCCTTCATCTTGACACCCCCACTCTAATTCATCATCATCTTCAACAAACTTCAAGAGCATACAACCTTTACTCTTACTTTTCACTATCTTAGAAGGACCCACATAAATGGTTAACAGAGAGATTAATTGTGGACCTTGGGCCTTCTCTTTCTCTAAAATAGAACTTTAATTTCAGAGAGGAAGAAGATTTTGTGGAATGATAGAGGGTTAGTTTGAAGAGAAAACGAATTGGAGGCTAGAAGAAGAAGAAAAATCGTTAATAGAGAATTAACCTTTAAAAGCGAGGGTAGAAAAGTTTAAAATCAGAACACGGACATTAAAAGTAATAAATGGATTTTGTTTTGTAATTAACCTTTAAAAGCGAGGGTAGAAATAGTATTTCCTTAAATTTCACTGTCCAAAATTTATACAACATAACAAATTTCTATATAGATAGTACATAAAAAAATATATACATATATATATATATGTATATACACACCGACTTCGTTAGAAAAAGTCATGTAAAGCCTAATCAACGGCATGTCGCATCTGCATTCAAACGATAAATAGATTAAAATAATTGCTCCGATCCGGTGAGTAAAAATTCGATATTTCTGTTTCATATCAGAGATTGAGTTGGGAAAGAATCAATGTTTCGCTTGTTATTATCTGAACCTAGCTGGAAAGAAGACGGCGGCGGATATACTAGATCCTCGGCGAAGAATTGGATATCACTTTTAAACCAATTAGAAACTGTTATCTGGTCGTTGATGACCGCTGGTGGCAGGTCAGAAGCTCGTTTATGGCTTTGCAAAACAATATCAAGCATTACATCCTTTACTCCTCACCAACAGCAGGACCTATTCGTTAACATACTAAGAAGAAAACCCACAAATCGTCTTTTAGCTTCGCAACTCTTGCAAATGATACTTGAGATTAGACCTCAGCAAATGGGGCCTATAATAGCCAAGAGAAGCTATGTGCTGGAGAAATTCTTCGAAGGTAAATTGGGGTTTTATATAAAGTTAATGCCTTTATTAGTTTCTATTTTATTGCAATGCGTACCTATGTTCTTTTTGTATATGCATGTGCTCTTGATATTTGATTCTATAACTGATTGGATTTAGGGTTTAAGGTTATAGCTTTAGCCTCATTTGTTGAATGTTTCTTGTAAAATTTATGTGGGCAAGTCTTAATGGTCACTCAAGTAGAAGCTAGCTACACTACCAGTGGTAATTGGAGGTTTTGGTTTATAACTGTTGGGCTATGTTTGGTATATCATTGTGGGATGTAATGTATTGTATGGATTTAATTTTAGTGCATGTATTACGTAATTATCCTCTGCTTGATATCAAGGATATTTGATTGTGTTGTGGCATTGATTGATACAGGAAATCCAACGCGAATAATGCAGTGGTTTTCGAACTTTGCTGGTGGAGGTGGAATAGAACATAAAAAAGGTGCCAGAGCCTTATCCCAATTTGCTTTTGTCAACCGTGACACATGTTGGGAAGAGCTCGAGTGGAAGGGAAAACATGGCCAATCACCTGCCATGGTTGCTACAAAGCCTCACTACTTTCTTGATTTGGATGTCCAGCGAACCGTGGAAAATTTTATTGACAATGTGCCTGAATTTTGGTCATCTAGTGAGTTTGCTGAGACTTTGAGAGATGGTGCTATTTTTTCCGTTGATACAAAGTACTTTGTAGAGTTTTTTGTTGGCTTGATGTATAAAGAGGATGCAAGAGATATTTGGGAAGTTATAGGTGATTTCCTTAAGAAGGAACCATTTTCTTTATTGTGTAATCACCTCCTGATCACTCTTGAAGAGGGAGAACTGTTCACAGTTTTGGAGCTGTTTCAAAGATATTTAAGTCCAAGAAAGGAATCAACAGAGGTTTCCAACCCATCTTGTTGGATTGAGCTTGTGCTCTCTAGATTCAATGATTGCAAATCGATTGATCAGCTGCTTCTGTTGAGTGCAATTATCAACCAAGGACGCCAGCTTCTGCGTCTTGTGCATGATGAAGAGTCAGAGGAACAAATGAAAATCACGGAAATTGTATCTCAGGTCTGCACAATCTCAGGCAGTTGCAACAGTTTGGTCCCTTTGATGAATGAATGCATGAAGATGAAAACGACTGAAGCAATTAAGTTCTTGGGGCTTCAGTCTTGGGTTATCCATTATACACTATCTGTGGAAAGACAAAGTTCAGAGTTTTGGGAATCTTTATTTTCAAACAATGGTATAAGTTTCCGTAGATCTGATAAATATGCGCTCCTACATCTTGATGGATTGTCAGAAGAAAATGAGTCTGAATTAGATAATGATGTTTCAGTCAAAAGAAAGTACAGGAAGAAAAAGAAAAGCAGAAAGAAGAGAAGAAGAAAATTTGATGACGATGATGATTTATGTGATAATGAGCTACTGGATTTTGATGCATCAAACAATCAACATGATTTCAAAGCTGGGACAGCAAGTTGGTTGCTCTCCACCGATGGTTTTTCTGCATCATGGACCAATGTGAGCTCAATAATCATCTGTTACAAGAATTATTTAGATTCTTTCCCTGAAAATGCTAACTCTTGCATGTTTTCATTTGTGTGGTTGTGGAATGTTGCATTATAATTTTGCGTTTATGTGAAATATTATCAAATATATGAAGTACACCTTCTTTTATTTATAAAGATGCCTAAAACTTGTCAGAATCAGCTTTCATTGAATCAATATAATAGTCATATTTTATTTCAAGCTAATCGTAGATTATTCTCATTGAGGCTATCAAGTTAAATTTAGACTTTCACCCTCCAATGCAGCTGCAAAGAGACTAGTAGTGGTTATAGTGAGTAACCATATTAGATAGCGAAATATTTTGAGACGTATTTTCCTGTCTTCCAAGAGAATTGAAGCTAATATATATCCTCTGATGGTTTCAAGTATTCTTTGTTGGTCCTTATGCCTCCATCTTGCTGTTGTGTGTATGATTAACCTTATTCTCAGCAGACATGTATCAGGGTAAAGAGTGATTACAAATATGTGAACATCAACTATACTGTGCAGGTGGATCTGCCTGAGCACCTCGCAAAGTTTTGCTTCTCAAGGTGGATGAAGTGGGTTTTTGCCAAGTGATTCACACGCCTTAGCCTATGCAGCCTTTGGTAAGACATCTATCTTCAGCCTTAGTTTGCTACATTGTTAACAATATGATATGCTGCTTTGCAAAATGATTAGACTTGTAAATTCAGAGGCTTGGGTACTTATGGGCAAGTAAAAGACTTCATAATTTTTCTTATTTTTTTAATTTTTTTTTTTCTGTTGAAGGTTGATACTCCATTACTTTGTTAAAAAGAAGGATTCTTTCTGGACATTTATTAAGCATGTGTTGCTCTTGACCAATTAACTCGGAACTCTGGAATCTGGATGATGTAAGATGTGCCAAATGGTATGTTGAGAGGTTGCTGGACTGCACGACTCTATCCCGAGGTATTTATGCTTTTTTAAAAAATATATGGATATTTCTTGAAAATTTTGGTGCAGAAAAACTTTACTTGGCAATCATTAATGGCTTAAGATTTCACTATCCATATCAAATCTCTGGTGTGTTGAATTCTCAGATTTTTGTGTTTATCTTTCTGCTCCAGAGCCTCGATTACAGTTTGAGATGGGAGA
The DNA here is from genome assembly GCA_948099555.1 of Croton setiger. Lineage (NCBI taxonomy): Eukaryota > Viridiplantae > Streptophyta > Magnoliopsida > Malpighiales > Euphorbiaceae > Croton > Croton setiger. The sequence goes on along the minus strand of CANUEY010164968.1, from coordinate 91,949 downwards.
AAAAGATATACAGATTCAGGAATTATGAAAAGTGGAGACATTAATTTCACCCCCATGCTTAGTTGTGGTTTTAGGATACTGGTTTGGTTCATCATGGAGAAGAAATGGGAATCCCTGCCCCATCGACATTGAATACCATTTGTAGCTAAGCTTCTACTATCTCAGATGGACCTTGGTGTACACAGGTTATGACAAGGATGAAGATAGTTCCTCGTAGAGGCTCAACCAAAATCATAAAATGATATATGTAGTTTTAAGGTCTACTTCCACCATTGAAGAATCTGATCTGCTGTGTTTTGCATAAGTATTGTGGTTGCTGCAAAATTTTCATTTAAATCCTATTCGTTTATTGAATACTAGTGTCTATTTGGAACAAATAATAATTATGAGTTTAGAATTCATTTATAAATGATTTCTAAATAAAATTTATTTTTAAATGAATTTTATATATTTAAAATGCTTAATTAATGTTATTGAATTCAATTGAATTTTATATATCATTCATATTTGGAGTGATCAAATTTAAAAATATAATAAAGAAATATATGTAATTTTCAGTTATGTGATTTTGTGAAATTCATTTGGTCCACTATTTGCAAATGAATTTTTTAATAGTTGAAATTCAATTGAATTTCATAAATTTATGTTTGATATAATTTTAAAAATTAAAACGGTTTTATTTTACCCACAAATAAATTCAACTATATTACAATTAAAGTACTAGTAGTTAGCAACAACATCAACATTAGCAAATTGCAGTAACAATAAAAGTAGTAGCAACTGCAACATCAACAATAACAATAGTAATTGCAGCAATAACAGTAGCATTAGTTGCAGTAACAATAATAGTAGTAACAGTTGCAACAACAGTAATAGTAATTGCAGCAACAGCAATAATAGCAACAGTTGCAACATCAATAACAACCATAATAGTTGAAGCAACAATAATAGCAGTAGTTATAACAACAGTTGCAACACCGGTAGCAATAATAGTAGTTGAAGTAGCAATATAGCAATAATTATAGCAAACAGCAGCATTAGGAATAGTTGTAACAACAACTGCAGTAGTAGTTGCAGCAACATCAATAGTAGTAGTTGCTGAATCAACAATAGTAGCAGTAGTCGTAGGAAAAAGTTGCAGCAGCAACAGGCGCAGCAACAATAGGTGCAGTAGTTACAATAGCAGTTGCAACAATAATAGCAGTAGTTGCAACAACATTAGTAGTAATTGCGGCTATAGTACAAGCAACAACAATAATAGTTGCAGTAACAACAATAGTATTAGTTGCAGCATCAACAATAATAGTTGTTGTTAGAGCAGTAATTAAAGCAACAACAGTGATAACATCAATAGTAGCAGCATTTGCAACAACAATATTAGTAGTAATAGCAATAGTAGCAATAGTTGCAGCAGCAGTAACAATTAAAGTAGCGGTAGTTGAAGCATTTTTTATTTATTTTCATATTATCAATTATCCATATTTCATTTCGAGATTAAATAAAGTAGATGAAAATTTTTTAAAAAAATTGACCACTTACTTTAAATCATCAAACATTTATACATCAATCGAATGAATCAAAATTGAATAAAAAAAAAAATTGCATTCTGCGCAAATCGCACAACGTATCAGTGGCCAAACGCAGATAATAATCCCTCCGATTTCTACGTGGGGTTTGTCCAATGGTTCACTCATTAACTTACCATTGACTATCCTGACTAAAAATATAATATAGTTGCGAGACACAAGAGTTCAACATTGTAAAGTCTTAAAAAATATAAAATATAGAGTTAAGGAAAGGAGTAATGTGCCATGCCTGATGCCAATTATTTTTTTTCGATGTAAAAATAATATAATAATATTAAGTTGCACTTAAAGTGCTTCTTACTAAATTATTAGGCTAGAGCTTGGCTCCTTAAGGGTTTTTCTGATGTGACAGATAAATAAGGTAAGACAATTTATACTCCACTTTTTTGCAATTTCTTGCATAATATACAATCACATTTACTAACTATTACAACAGTGTACAAGAATGTGGCAATTTTTCAATTCTCAAATAGCACAGCAGCATCATCAGCCATCCATGAGATTGCAGTTTTGGCATCATCCAACTCTACAACATTCAAAAATAAACAAACAAGTGAGTTCATCCAAGAAATATACATGCTTGCTGCAATGACTTCTCAAGGGCCAAACTTTTACTAGATGCAGAATGTAATACAGATTCTATCCTACATAACACAATAACTTATAGGAACCTCATTACAGGATACTAATCACTTCAAGAACTCTTAGGATGTCTTGAAAATTCAAATGAACACACTCTTAAAGCATCTGCTACTTATGTTGCATGGACATGAAAAAACTGATAACAGGGAAACTAGAAAAAAAGACGTTTAAAAGATTTAGGACACCAATACATAGGGAACGACATAAATATAAAAGTATACATAGATCAGATTATAAATATTTATAATATAATTATACCGGAAAAAAGAATGTATAATGAATGTTTTTGACAATAAAGATAAATCTTCTATAAAAAATTTAATATAAAATAATAATATAGTAATAACATAAAGAAAATAATAAGTAATAGGAAAATATAATATACTAACAGACTTGAAGATTTTTCTTCTAAACTTCAGGATTCACTTTCTCAGTTGAGTTTGAATTTGCATTTCAGTTTTAGTCTCCGGTTTACTTTGAGAGTTGTTCATTTTGTTTTCTTTTATTTAGTTGTTTATTTTCAAAGGAACATGTATTTTTGGAGCAGGAACGTGCCCCCAAAGTGCATGTCCAACTTTAGAGATTACAGAGACAGACATGTAATGTTTCAGAGGAGTGTACACAGAAACAAATTTTAAACGGGGAAATGTATATCATCCCAAGTTTGCATACATCATAGGCTACTACACATGCAGTAAAATGTGTATTTCTTTGTCTTTCTTATGTAGTATTTGATGTACATAGAGTTACAAACTACAACCACCACATGATAATAAAATCATTTTGAAACTACAAACTATAAAACATGCAAATGAAAAAGCAGCACAACTACATAAGAAAAGAAAAGGAGATAAATCCAGCTACATTGAGAATCTAAGAAAGAGAAGTTTAATACTAGTGAAGGGCCTGTGGAGAAGAGAAAAGGCTTGAATTCCTAAAAGGTTCAACTGACTGTTATTTCCAGAACAGGAAAAATGCTCCGAAAGGAAATGTGATAGTTCAGTCAACCAATGAAAAGAGCCAGCAGTAGCAAAATAATTGTTAGGACACCTTCCTCAGAACCTTTGGAAACAGGCGTACCTGAAACCTCAGCAAGGAAGAACATAATGGCCATTTTCCATTGACCAAGATGAAAAGCTTCAAGCAATCACCTCGTTGACCATAAAATACATAATGTAGGAGGACAAGCTAACAGAAAAGGTAAATTTTCAGTAAACTCGACTCAACTTGATACTATACTATTTGGGTCAGCTCTATACCAAGGTTCAACATACTCGGCATAAATTCCGTCCATGCAAACAATCGACTAGGCACTTTATAGGCCACCACTTTTTTTTATCCCAGTAAAAACTAAAACATATCTAATTATTTGTGGTAACTTGACAAATGGCAGTCTAACATACTAAAATAGTGGTATTGCATATTGCAAAGACTTACCTGGTGATAATGGCAGTCTAACATACTTTGGACATGATCTTCTTGAAGAATAATCTTTAATTACTGATCCAATTGCACAATCCCGAGGCTGTAAAAGTTAACATTCAGAAGAAGACAAATAAATTTCTGTGCGAGAACACACAATTAGAAAATTTAAGTTATTAACAGCAAGGATACTTGAAGGATACAATATTAAGGTTTTACAAAAAGATGAGAATCAAATCATTCCTTATATTTTAACCAGTCAAGAATTACAAAAAACATAAAGACACAGAAAGAGGATTAAACAAAAGAGGGAATTCATAAGAACTTCAAACTATCAAGATTCTGACATCACATGATCAAAGAAATAAGCATTGTACTGCTAATCTCTTGATATCAGGAAAAACAAAGAGTAATGACTTTGTGCTGGACAATGGGGATTTCACTATCCACAGGTAATGCATACACATTCCAACTGGTTGAATCCAAGACCAAACACCTAAAACTAGGAAGCACAAATAAAAGTCAAACCTTAAAATCTTTATAGAAGCATATATGGAGTTCCTCCACTGCACCTCCTGAGCAAACAATGGATGGGGTTGCATGGAAAGCATTTTGAATGGCAGCAATAATCCCTCCAAGAGGATATCTTTCAGTATTTGAAGGAAAGTATCCCTCATCATTCAGTACTTTCTAAAATCAGATATCACACAAAACAATAAGTGGTCCAATTGTAAAAATAAGATGATCTCAATGTAATTTATAGCAAAAAATATGACATTTTGAAGTGGCCTCATGTAGAAGGAAATTATGATGACCGCAAAATTACATTTGACTTGCACACAGAAGCCATAAATCTAGTAAGTTACTGATTGTTCAGGGAAAAAGGCTTCAAGTACAATCCAATACAAATGGAGGCTACATGAAAACAAGAACAAGACTTCTATGAACTTATGAAGAGTAAAACTTAAAAAAGTCTAAGGCACTGATTTGATTCTTCACAATGATAAAACTGCAAGGTTCTCTTGTTGTAGATTTTATCTGGGAACTTGACTTAATGAATGGATATACTATGATATAGACACAGTGATAATGTTTTCAGCATTCCAACAACATTATTTTTGCTTTCTCTTTTTGTGTTTAATTCCATTATGATGTTCAAGATTTTTTATCAGAAGTTCATAGTTAATCAGCAAAATTGTTTTTCCAGCACTTACCGTGACATTATACTTAAAATATACATTAAGGGTGGTCAAGAAATAGCTGTATTCATCTCGAATGACTGGAGAAGAGCAAGTCCCATGTTTCTCTGCACATACATAAAACAAGAAGTAGTAGGACATTAACATAAAGGACATAAATGTTCATGGAATATTAGATGAAATTCACTTTTGCATACATATTCTTGATAAATACATGTTGGAGGATCCTATTTTAATCAGCAATCGTTAAGTCATACAAATATAGAAACAACCTATTCTTTTAGTTTATTTCTTTAAAATGAAACACCATCCAAATCAGATAATCATTTTCATTGCACAAGTGAACTCAGGTATGGCATGGCAACTTTTATTATACAAAGTGGCAAACACATCAGAATTTGCAAGCAAACATCTAATTAAACAAGAAATATACTCTTCCCACAAGACACAAGGGTTATGAACTGTTATTCTTACAATGAAACCGTCAGCATGTTCTCTTATTTTTCACACAACAGCCAAAAAAGTAAAAAGAGACTTCAAAAAAATACATTTTTTGAAAAGTAAATACAGTTTGGAATCTCATGATTTCAACAAATTAGTTGGGAAGAACAGATGCAAATTCGAAGTCCTGCACTTCTACATTCACAACTTTAGACATGATATATGCATAATATTGCTAGTTTTTACATCTTCATGAGCACGCATCAGTTGGCATTTCATTTTAATTTCAAACGAAAAAGCAGACAGTGTACGTCAATTAAACAATATAACAGAGCAAAAGTTAAAGATGGTTACCCCACTGTCAATGCACATTTCCCATTCAGCCATCATCAAGCAAGAAACAAAATTATATTAGATATGAATCAGGGTATGATAACTTAACAATGAACAGTGTCTATAGTTGATAACCACCTCATGTGCCCAAAATGATCCTCTTGTACCATGACAAGTCGATGGTCTACCACACCTTAAAGACGGCCAGTACTTCTCTAAAGCATCTTTTAATGTTGAGATCTGCATATTAGAATTAACTTTTCAAACTCTAGTATATAGTTACTAGTTACATGAAAAACTAAATCTAAAATGTAAAACAGGAAAGAACTATCTTGCAAAATATTTACAGCAATCAATAGTATAAGCATATATTACAGTATCACACTTTTTTCCTCATTGTAGGTTAGCAAGATGCACTAAATAAAGCATCGGAACAATTTGTTGATAATTCTCTCCTTGGAACTATTTCACAATGTCAAATGTGAGAAATTCTCCAAAGATCGTTTTCTAATATTTAGAACTCCACCAGATAAGCACAATTTCATATTTGAATGGAGATGAAAAGACAAATATGCTTCAACAAAGGCATACCTCCTTTTCATCAAAATTTGATCGTGTACAACAAGCAGGCCACGTTCCATCATTATAGTCAGGCCATAATCCATCTACATTACAAGTATAGAAAACATATGAATAATATTTCTTTTGATCCATTCCATGGGTCTAACAGGCAGGAAAATGTTAAGTTACAGTCGTACAACAAGAGAGAAAAAACAAAAATATTTTATACAAGACCAAGAATAAACTCATTCAAAAATTGATCAAGAATAAAAAAGGCAAAATCACACCCCAAAAAAAAAATCTATCATGTCATTTTGAAAAAAAAAAAAAAAAAAAAAAGAGGAGCCAATTAAAAAAAAGTTATTTACAAATCTCAAAAAATAATAAATAAAAGATTTAGTTAAATGCTTTTGAAAAGAGTTAAAAGACCCCAAATTGGCAGCCAGCAGAGGCAACCTCAACTGAACTACCATTTTGCTCTCCGCAACAAAGCAAAAAAAAAAGAAGGGGGAGGGGGGGGGTTAGTTAGTGAGTTACAACATAAAGGATACGCAATTTATACTTACGTAACGTAAATTCAGTTGGAGCATTTGAACTGAAAAAAAAAACACAGATGTTAGTTCTAGGCGCGCACACAGAATATTGAAAATCTAACATAAATTCTTTATAATCAGCGTGCGAGCCATAAATAAGCACATACAAGGATAAAAAATTACTGAATTACTAGCCGGATAATTGAAGGGTAAAAAGGGAAACTGCAAGCACTTTCTATTATGATTAATTTATGTCATCATTCAAATATAGCATCACCAACAAAATGGATTAAGCAATCCGAATTTTTTCCAAAATTCGCAGAAACTAGTAAAGGCTTGTTTGATGATCTTTCTTTTCTTTAAAATAAAGTAAAAATCTATAGCTTTTCTATGCTTTTTTTTGCTAATGATAGAATGAAGTACTGAAAACATTTATATAAAGGTGCAAACGTAATAATAATGGTTATCTCGAATTTAATATCTGAAATTGAGTAATAAAACCATATAATCAGCGATGAATGAGTAGTTGCTAAATTAATTTTCCTTTTGAAAACAACGAAAACATCTGCGATTTGATTCACCCAAAGTGCAATAGAGAAATTGAAAAAAAAAATTACCCTCGGCAACAAGCATTTTGGGAGCAACAATGGCGAGTATGGAGACAGCTGGTGCCTGGCCATTGCAGAGCCAACTTAAAATAATCGAACTCTCTCTGCGAAGTGCTTCCGTCGATCAGGCAAAACGACACCGTTAAGAGGAGCGCGAGAGCCAGCTGAAGATGAACAGAAAAAGTCCTCATTGAAATAATAATGCGATGACGCTTCACCAACTGCAATCGCTGCTTTTAATATACACGTACAGGAGGGTATAACTGCCATTCTGATGTCATTTATTTATGGGATGAAATAAAACTTTATAATAAGTATTATTAGGCGCATCCCATGTTTTCACCGTACACTTTACCAGATTTACTGATTTCACCCTATAGTTTTCGTTTTATCAATATCACTTTGAATTTAGCTTTCATTATCTAATATCATCCTTAATTCCAATTGAGAAAATCAAATTTAATGACTAATTAGATATTTTTTGACACGTCATATACTTAAGTGGCGCCATTTGACACGCTGTACCAATTTGGGTGCTAATGCGGATTTTCAGAAACTAAAAAAAATAAAAACCCTAAAAACATATTCTTTCCCTCTTCTTCTCTTCCGTTTCATTCATGGCTGCCACCACCCTTCCTCTTCCCTTGAACTTATATATGTGTTCCATTTGCTTATTTTTCAACTTATTTGACAATTTGCATCTTACGCATAGACAAATCAAACAATCAAGTAATTGGACAATCTAAATGAAATAGGCAATTTATTATTGTATTAGGGTTGGAAATGAATTAATATACTATTGAATAGTTCAAAAGTTAACATTTGAATTCGAATCTATTTATTTAGTTAAATGGGCCAAACTCGACCTCACAAATAGAGAGCTTCTTTAATAAACGAATCCAACTTAAACTTTGTTTATGAGCTTGTGAACAATATAAATTAAGTATTTATAAAAACATTTGTGTGCCTCTTACTGAATAGCTCGCGAACAACTCATTTATATATTTCATGGACATTTTCATCAACTAATTTTTTTTAACTTACATATGCAAAACAAAATATATTAGTGAAAGTAATTTAATGACCTTACAAATCAAATTTCAAATAAGTTTTTCAAGTAAGTTTCGACAAATTTTTTAAGTGAATTTTGAATAAGCTCATGAGTCAAATTTTGAATAAGCTCATGAGTCAAATTTTGAACAAATTTTTAAAACAAGCTTAAATTTCTTAAAATATAAATGAGTTGAACTCAAACAAATTCGAGCTCAGAAAACTCTTAAAGAGCGGAATTGAGCTTGACATTATAGAGGTGTTTTCATCCCTCATTATATGGTTTTCTATTTTATATTTCTTACACATTAATAAAGATATTTAAATATGATATTTTATATTTATAATATTTATCAACTAAATTTGATAATTTTAATTTTGAAAGTGTAATGTTTTTATTTGAAATATGACCATTGTCAGGATTAGATATTCAAACATCTATCCGTTTGTGCATAACATATATAAACATTATGATATATTAGACATCACGGCATAATATAAACAAAAGCAATAATTTATTTGTCTTTTTATTAATTTTTTATTTTTAATATAAAATGTTTTAATTCTTATGATTTATAATAGTATAATTGTTTTATTACATTATAATATAAGTTATATAATTATATTTTTAATTTTTATGTTATTCAACAACAACCACAAAAAATCATAAAAAAATAATAATTATATTATGATTATTATTATTAAAAATTACTAATAACATTTTTTATTTAACGTGATTACTTTATAATATGATCAAGTATAAAAATTCAAAACATTACACATATAACAAAGATATGGATATATTTGAATAATGTTAACAATATTTTAATTTACACTTAAAATAAGAAAATTGTACCCATAATATTTATACATAAAATATAATTTGAATTTATATATATTTATAATACAAATATATTGTTTATACACGCATCACACATGCAAACACCTAATTTATTACCAAGGTGAAATTCATAAGTTAAGTATTACATTCATAAAACTTAAGTTATAATATCTTCGTAAGTTATTATAAAAAATAATAAATTTGAAAATTAACATTAGTTATGCATTCTATATTGAATTTTTTTTCTCTTATGAAAATCATCACGTAGAACAAATTTTCAAATAGTATATTCATTTTTTTAAACTTTTAATTACATAAGAAAATAATTAGTTTTACATTATATTTATAACAAGAGTAAAAATTACATAAATATCAGTCTCATTATTTTTTAGGATTAAAATAATTAACTTGAGAATTATTTATCATGAAACTATTTTTTATAGAAAATTATATGACAATAAAGACTGTAATATTAATTTATTATTTTTAAATTAAAAATTTTGGAAAAATAATCCTTTAAAAAGATAAAAAATTATGAATTACAAAAGAAACTCTTGTTGAACTAAACAAAACAAACTTAGGTATAATAAGAATTAGTATATTTTAGCATTTTAAGAGATTGGAATTTTAAAATATCTTTTAAATATTGTAATTAATATTGCATAAATTATAAACTATTTTAATTATAATACCATGCAGGTTTATTTATAACTATTTTATTTAATATATAAAAAGAATAAGCTTTGGAGAGGAACAGGAGACAGGGACACCAACGACAAACAAAGACCAAGCCCTGAAACCTCTAGTCCTCATTCGCGTGCCCTTTCTCTCTCTCTCTATCCCTCCTCTTTTCCAAACCCTAGTCTGTTAACTTTTACAGGATCACCATTCTTATTTTTACCTTCTCCAATCTTCTTTTTGATCTGTCAATTCCACTAATCCTATACTCCTTACTGTTATTTCCAATTCCAATCAATTCAACAAATCCGAGATTTTTTCCGTTTCAATTTCTCTGGTCAAATTCCTCTACTTGCGACATCGACCTCTATTTTACAGTAAAGGAATTTAATTTGTTGCTTTTGCCTCCAGTGTATACAAGGGTTGTTCGATATTGGTAATTATAGTCGAGGAGGATTTTAGTTCTTGGGCGGGAGGAAGAAGAAGAAGAAGAAGGAAGAGCAGAAGAAGAGGAAGTGGAAAAAGGGTGTAATTTTTCAAGGTTGTCCCTGTAATCTTGAAGATAATTGGTTATCCATGTCAAAGGTACGCTTAATTTGTTCTGTTGTAATGGAATTTTATTGGGATTTGTTTGCAGCTAAGGTCTGCTGCTTTGTGTAGTGGAAATTACATCTTTTTATTTTTTGTTCATAAAAAAACCAATAAGAAAAAGATGGGTCAATGCTGGGTGCCATCTTTTGCTTTCTGGATTTGTTAAATATGAGCTGAGTGGATAGTGTTCATAAGAGGGAGAGGATAACGTTGCGCTATAGAGTATAAGAAATTTATGAAACTTCCTTTACAACTTTTGACTTGTAGATGTAAAATTGCAACTTTATTGTCTTGTGAGTGGTGGGTATGGAAACTAGGTTACATGCCGTTAATTTCAGCGGCAACATTTGGTTCACATATTAGGATATTGTCAGAACTGGATTACTGCTCTTCAATTAGGTTGATATTATACAATAGCTACCCTACATATTAACTATTTCAAACGTCAATTGAACTAACGCTTAGAGTATATGTGTAACATGTTAAAGCTGTCAAACTCTCATGCTTTTTCATTAAGAAGTCATGACCAAAGCTTGTGGGCTTATAGAATTGGCATGAAAGTTTTGGTTCAATTTTCTGATAGACATTGGGCAAACAGAGCTACATTTGGCTATTATCTTTTCAATATTTCATATCACTGTTAGAATTTTGGAGTGATTGGAATGGAGATATTACTATATTTAGATTCACCAATAGGTTGAATCTCTTGCATTCTATCGTCATGCTCTGTAAACTAAAAGCATATGTCAGCTATCCTAGATTCACTTTCTAATGAGCAAAGCTCCAGAAATCCTTCACCTTGTATGCGTAGAAATTTTATTTCTGCACAGCTCAGCTAGTTCTTTCTATAAAAGAACGTCATTCTCTCTTGACCATTATTGACTGGTAGAATCTGTCTTCAATTCTTCTATTTTCTGAGTTTACTGACAACATAAAAGGCACTTTTCTACTGTATATGTGACCATGATATGTGAAATAATTCAATCACAAATTAGTCCAGATGGGATGTAATATTAAAAAGCGAGGACAAAGAGACCGATTACCTCAGCCCAAGGCTCGATTCAGTTTACATAGCCAGGAAAAATAAATAGCCAGAATTGGTTTTATCATTACTCAAAAATATAAAATCTACTTCTAAAAAGTCCATTACATATCTTTATAATTATCTAGCATTAAAACCAACTAGAATAAGGTTTTAAATATAAAATCTTACTGGAATTAGATCTCAGACATAAATCCTACTGAAAGAAAAGGGTTTTGAACATAAAAGCTCAACCAAAATAATAGACATTCCCAATAACCCAAATATTGTAAAATTGCTTCAGTAACATCAACATTGAATTCAAAGTATAGAAATTTCTCTCTGCATCAAAAACCTTAGCTAAAATATTCAAAAACCATAAAATGCTATGGTAACATGAACAATAGAACCAAAATTCTATGCTTCTTCCTGCATCAGACCTTATGAAAGTACTGTGCTTGCTAGAATGCCTATAAAATTGAAGAATGATATGTGAAACAAGGGTTTCACTGTATTTGAGTGCTGTCCTAAATTGGGGTATAATTATTACGACATCGCAAGTTTATTAACCTTAATGTTTATCTCAGATGAGGATATGTGAGTGTTCAGTTGTATCAGCAGTTAGATATACATGTGGTTGTCAAAACTTGCGAGTTTGACCGAGTTTACAAGTTCAGCCGTGGAAACTGATTCAACTTGTGCTCAAAATCGTTTTTTGACAGACTCGGAAAGAAAAACTTGACTTGATGAAACTCATAAAAGCGAGTTTACACCACAGCCATATAAACAAAAACGTCGCCGTTATTTGTAGAGGATGTTGAAAATGCAGAGCTCAAAATTCATTTTAGTGATTTCTGCAACCCTAACTTTACCTTTATTCTTCTACGCCGCACCAGTTTTGCAGAGGACGCCGTTGTTCTCATCGATAACAACTTTGAGGAGGTCGGCCAAGATCGCGGCGCTCTTGTCGAGTTCTATGCTCCCTGGTCGTTCGGTCATTGATTTCTGATAGTTTTTATTTGTTGTTCGTCCATTTATCATTCTAGGATTGCTTAATTAGTTAGACCACGGTCTAAGCTCAGCATTTGAATTGATTTTTGTCTTTTTTTTATGACTTTATAATAATTGATAGGCTATTTTTGTTAGTCGGTGATAGGATGACCAAACCTGGAATAATGCTTTTCTAATATGCAACAGGTGTGGTGTGGGCACTGCCAAAGTTTGAGAGAATTGAATATTGAGTGTTAGCTAGTTTGAAAAGTTTAGTTGATTGAATGGTGAATTGACAGGTGTTTTATAGAAGTATTTGATATTTGAATTGGTTAAAAATTTATCAATTTATCCTCTGATTTTGTTTCAATTTGTTGTTTAAATGTAAATTAGATTTGACCATTTAAAGACATTCAAGTTATTCAGCATAAACATATTGTTAATATCTAAATTTTTTATAAATCAAATGAGAACAAGGAGTTCTATTGAGAGTATCACATAAATAGGTTTATGGTACTGTAATTAGTCCTTGAATTATAGAATTACAGATGTTTTTACTCGATCATAAACTCGGACGAGTTTACGTTACGAGTCAACAGGACCCTTTCCGAGTTTACCTTGACTCGCGAGTTTGACAACCATGGATATACAGAATGGTATGGAAAAACTGCAAACCATTAACTAATTAGTAATTGTTGCCCATGGGGGATAATGGAGAATTTATTTATTTAAAACGTTTCTTATTTTCAGTTTATCACTGTTTTTCAATCATGCTATATGTGTCCTTCAAAAAGCAACAACAAGCATAGAAAACAGATTAAATCCAGAGAATGAGAAAGTCAAACTTTTTTGTTTTAGATTTTCAAGAATTTGGATTGACATGTTATGTTCATCCTGAGCTATAGACATAGTCCCGCATGTACTAGAACGAGAATTTAAGGGTAAATGTAGGGATGTAATTGTAATTCTGCATATAAAACATCAGAAATCAATCATGAGTATCTTGCACGGATGTCTCTCTTTATTTATCCTGATTAAGCACAACTTTGTGAGCTGCTTACTTGCTTTTATTTCTAATTCTATTTTTATTGATGCTTAATGGAAAATTCTCATGCTCAAACTTGCAGTTGGTGTTTTATTTTCTCTTGAAACATTGACCCATGGATACTGAAGGCAAGAAATTTGGAGGTGAGGATTCATCTTCTGAAAATGTGTGTTTTCTTGCGATTTTTCACTTCTTCCTCAGAGTTGCTTGATCTTAGATCTACAATCATCTCACTCTATACTATGATGTTTGAGAAAATACTCCGAAAGTGGACCATTGCACTTGCACATTTTCCTTGTTTCAATCTAAACTCTAAAGCTGTAGATTTGATCTCCATTTTTTTATCTACCCTATCATTTTTAATGAATTCTGTTAATTGTATCAACTACTGTAGCATTTTTGGAATTCTTATAACCGAAATGAGTGATAATGTAAGTGCTGCCCGTTACCATACTAGAAATATACTCTTAGTCTTAGTCATCATATATTATTAAGTTTAATTATTGATATATAATTTGGCTTATAACCCCCAACATACACCCATAACCACAGACATTCACCATTGTGTTCATTTTTCACTTAAAACTGCCAGGCTTGGACATACCTGCATTGGCATTTAAATTGTATTCATTTTTTGGTTCTTCTAAATATTTAAGGACATCTGAAAGATTTTATTATAATGTTATCATCCAAAAAATCTGAATTATGCACCTCTTCTAATATTCTGAACCTTTCATCTTTCTTCAGACAATTAGAGGAGAAAAAATGAAATGAGAACTTGAGAGTAAATTTTATGTTTAACGGACTTGAGGTTAAAATTGTATTTTTCTCATTGTTTGATATGTATACTTACATGATGCTGCCATCTGTGAGACTTCAGGACCAAGAGAGCTGACTGGTGCTGTTGATCTCATAAGTCATTACAAGTTGTTGCCGCATCATGAGTTCTTTTGCAAGCGATCACTTCCTTCGTCAATTTCTGACACACATTATCTTCACAATGTTGTGGGAGAAACTGAAATCAGAAAAGGAGAAGGCATGCAATTGGATCAGCTTATCCAGAATACTTCCTATCCAAGAGAGAGCAATACACGCATACAGCCATTTGACCTAGATGTACTCAGAGAAGCCTTCCAATTCAAGGAAACCACTCCTGTAGATTTGCCTTCTGTAAGAAACAGTCATAACTTCTGTTTCTGTTTATGTTGATGTCTTTTTCATTGTGATAAATCCAAGCTGTATATATTGACATTCCTCTGGTTGAGCAATGAAACTCTTTTTGATCTTTTTCCTTGTCATCCTTTTCAGGCAGAGAAAGGGACTCCTACAGTTGCAGCGAAATCAAAGAGTGAGTCCAAAGACAAGGAGAGGAAGCATAAAAAGCACAAAGATAAAGACAAGGAAAAGGATAAAGAGCATAAGAAGCACAAACATCGGCATAAAGATAAAGACCGAAGTAAAGACAAGGAAAAGAAGAAGGATAGAAGCAGTCATCATGATTCCGGCGGTGATCACTCTAAAAAACACCACGAAAAGGTCAGAGGTCATTGCTTTTTGTTGCTACTGCTTCAATGCATCTTATTTTGCTTAAAGGGGTATCAACTACTACCTTGTTACTTTTAACACAATACAAATATTTGATTTTTAAAGTGCAAGTTTTATGATTCTATGGAGCTGTGGGGTTTCGTTTTCTGCTTTTCTAAAATGCTATGCAATTGACTTGATTGCTTGCTGTGCATATGTTTGTATGTGTATTTCCAGAAAAGGAAGCATGAAGGTGATGAAGATCTTAGTGATGTTCACAAGCACAAAAAAAGTAAGGTAATATAGATTAATCTGACTGATTGTTTTTGTCACCTGTTCAGTTTGACTTTCCCTTTCTTTTCTATGAATCATGTTAAAACACGATGCCTACTTCTTTCCTTTTCCCTTCAGCACAAGAGCTCAAAAATCGATGAGATTGGTGCCATTAAGGTAGCTGGCTGAAGTTGTTGACATAATATCGTTCATTTGTTTTCTGAGTGGTTATTGTTGGGAGTTTCAAGGGATTTTCACTTAAGGTAGTCAATTGTTTGAGGTAAACACCCTGTTTGCTCATTTATATTTTTCAGTTCTGGTTTTTTTTTTTTTTTTTTTTTTTTTTTTACCAGTCTTCTACTTTATGGAATAATTATGTTATTGTACTGAAAGTGAAACAAACAAAAGAATGCCCCTTTCCAGAATAGATAGCTAACAGCCTTTTTTTTTAACCCTTATGCTTATTTTTTTTATATAGCTGCTTTCTGTTTTAGCCCTTTTGTCAATATGTTTATTGTAAGCTTGAGTGGCATAAAATTTTGGATGTTTGTAGTACATTGTCAACTCAAATATCATTCAGACTAATAAAACCTGTGAATTTAAACCCTATAAAAGCAATATCTCAACATTTTGGTCTAGGAAAATTGGAGAAATGAATGCCAAAAAATATAGGTTAATCATAAAAAAGAAATTCACTTAATTTTGTACCTTTGAGAGGATCCTTCAAAATCTAATGGAGCTTATGTTTTATTTCCAGAGCTAGAAATACGGAGAGAATAGTTGTTCTAGTGTAGGGAACACAAACTGCCATTGGTTGTTCTGCTTTGTTATCCAGAGAAAAGATCTGTTGTTTTCTGTGACATGCACAAATTTACCTAGAAATTCCTGCAGTTGCTGCACATGATTAAATTAGCAATTATGCTTTGATGGCTGTTAAAATGTGGTGTGAGACTTAATACATGTTAACTTCTATTTTTGTATGCAGATTAGGTTTGAACTGACTAAAGAAATGTGAAGATGGTGAATTCACCGGACACAGGAAAATTGGGATGCAGGGTAAAAATTGCTTAAAGCGAACTTTGTATCATAAGATTATATAATTTTCTGGTAATAGGCTAAACTTTAATCCTTGTTTTTTCTTTTCAGTTTTATGGTGCATTGGATATTTTCAGCATGTACACATTATTGTAATCATTTGTCCTTTTTTTAGAGTAGTTGAAAGTTTAGACTGATGTTCAGTTTCAACTTTGAAATAGAATCTGTAGCGTTGAATCTTAGGGAGAGCAGAGCAGCAGAATTTTGTACATCAATTTCAACTTTTACCTCACCAATGTGGCAATGACTAAAATTTTAGTTTCTTGGCAAGGACTGGTTTGTTTCTTCCTGTAAGTAGGGAACTGTGATATGATGGTTCAGCTTCATGTAAGTAGGGATCACCATTATTGCTATTTATTCGATTTAATTTTTGTCGGATAATTTCTGATGCAAGTTGTTAGTTATGTTGTGCTGTACTGCTGATATTGTTTTTAAGTTGTATTCTGTGTTCTGCTGAGGTGATTAGTTTTTCTGAAGAAGCTGTAAAAGTAAGGATGTATCGTTGAGCATCAAGTGTTGTTGGTGCTTCATAAAGCCTGCTTTAAATTTGGGGTTATTTTAAAAATGTCCGACAATGAGAGTGAACCTTCAAAATATGATTTTATTATTATTATTTTTTTGAGAAACAACACATGATTTTATTAATCAAAAAGGTATACATTAGATAAAACAACAAAGTATATAAAAAAAAATGGAAATAACTGGATAATCCTGTACTCCGGAAGACAAGCTGTTTACAAATGGATTATGATAAGTTTACAACTCAATGGTTGGTAGATGGTTTAGAGCTGGTTTATAAACCGTCTCATAAAACCCAAAAATCTGTGTACAAGACCAAGAAGTCGGTCATTTGTAAAAAAATGGTGACACGTGGTCAGATTGGACTAGAGACGATAGGCGTATCAATTTCGGGCAACTCATGCTGTAGTAAAATAATAATAGTTGTGTTTTACAGTTGCGATAAAATATTTGGAGTTAAATGATTATGTTCACTTAGAGAGGCTAATTTAGAAAGCTGGTTAGCAAGTGGAATATGATGATGTGAATGCATGTGATATAATAATAATAATTATATCTTAATCTAACAGTGGTATAATGATTGATCACTAATTAACTTCTGCTTCATGAGTCTTTTCAATATTTAACTGTTAAAAGGGTAAACAATTATATATTTCAGCTATAATGTTATATATCTCGTGTTAAGGAACAATTATTAATATATCTGCGTTCTCTTTAAAAAATAATTTCAGTCAAACAATAATTTTTCGTTTTTTTTTTAATTTCAAAACCACCCCTATTTGTTAAAGATATTATTTAATTTATTTTAATTAATTAACTAGAAATTAAAAAATAAAATAATCTGTCAATATAATTTAAAAAATTTTATAAAAAATATTTTATTTTTTAAAATGAAAAATATAAAGTGTGCTATTTCATATAATTTTGCTAGATAAATAGTAATGGTATACGTTTGAAGGAGGATTAAGAGGATGTCAGGATTATGCAAGGTGTTTTCTAGTCTTGTAATTTTGTCCATAAGCTTGATAGTTATATGGAAGGAAGTAGTATCTTAATTAATTACTCTGTAAACTATTAATTAGAAAGTTTAGATTTTAATTAAGGGCTTATCAGAATTGGGACAAAGTGTACAACTGTGTATAGAGTGATGGGTGGAAGGAATTGGGTCCTGGAAGGGCAGCAAAGGCCATGTAATGGAAGCAAGAAGAGAAATAAAAACGCAGGATATTAGAATAAAGGAAAAAGTAGGTGAGAGGGCATGTGAAGTTGGATGATTGATGTTAGCAATTATGAAGAAAAAACGGTATTCATATAGTAACAATTACCATTTGGTCAATTATGACTTATCAAACTAACATTCATTACTTATTCTAACAAACATATTTATGAAATCATTGTTCCCACCACTACTAACCAACTCTTCAATTTCTTTCACTTTTTTCTCTATGCTTTAATTTTCTTATGATAACCGTTTTAGTTTTTTTAATAATTTTCTTCAACACTTAATTAAAATAACATTTTTTTTTAAAAAAATATAGATATTGAGGTAGAAGGAATATAAGATTCAAATTCAATTCCCGCTAGATTTAACAAATACCGTTACTGCTAGATTGCTTTACATAGGGCTGCAAATGAGTTGAGTCGAGCCAAGTATTGTGCTGCTCGAGTCGGCTCATATTAAATTTTACGAGCTCAAACTTGTGTTCGAGCTCTAAGTTAAAGTTCGGCTTGAACTTGTTTGGAAATTTGAAAGCTCAAGCTCGGCTCGTGAGCTTGACTCATTTTTAAGCCCGCTAGCTTGGCTCGTTTTAAACTTGCAAGTTTGACTATTTCATGTTGCTATTCGAGCTCGAGTTAGAGTACACAAATAACCTCGAGCTTGTTTTTTGCTGTTATTCAAGATTGAGCTTGTTAAAAGTTAGTTAAAAATTAAGAAAATTCATTTTTAATATCGTTTCAGTGAGAAAATGAAAATAACAGTTTTAGTGAAAGAGAAACGAAGTAGCAAAAAATAAAATAGGAAGACGGTCGGTTTGACTGAAGCATATTTTTTAGTTTGGTATCAAAACAATATCATTTTGAGCAGCTTTCGAGTTTATTTAATGAGCAGCTCGCGAACCTATCAAATGAGTTATTTGTGAGCTTTTTTAAACGAGTTGTTCGCGAGCCTAACTGCTCGACTCCTTTATTAAACGATACCGACTATTCGGTTCAAGCTTAACTCATTTATTATCGATTCGAACTTGAATCGAATTTTTATTGAGCGAACACCGAACCGCTCGCGTACATACAAGCATGTTTGGATGTTAATAATAATAACCTGAACAAGTCTAATTCCGGATATTCAATTTATAATAGGCAAGAACTTGGCGTGTTAGTATTGTAAAAGCGTCGTACCACTTTTAATTCTACCGTACAAGCTGAGAGTATGTACTATTCATCAAAATTGTAATGCGTTATAAAAAGCGACAACTTGTGAATGGATCATCAACCCATTATTCCTTTCTTAAAAAATTTCAAATAATGTATTGCGAGAAAGAGTATACGATTTGTGTGTTTATCTATCATTAAATTCATCTCATTACCATTATGTCTTGTATTTTTGGAGTTATGGACTTACTGCTTTAAGAATGAATAATGCACAGATATTTTGCTTTTTTCTTTTTGCTTCTTTATTTCTTTCTTTTATGGGTATCTTAAAAAGTTGTTGCTACAACAAGATGCTATGCTACGTATATGAATTACTGAAAGCAATAGATTCCTACATGAATTAATGTTAATTACAACTAAGAAATCCTCCTAATTTGTTGCATTTTAATAATTAATTTAGAGGCTTAAATATTGCATCCAAGAAAGACAAGCAGAAAAAAGAAAAGGACAAAAGAACAACCCACAAAATAAAAAGAAAGAGGCAAAATCTTTGGGGTGGTCTCAATTTAACAACATAATTATATCAAAATAAAACCACTTTGAAAAGATTGAGCTTTTGGTGTTTTCTAAGTTTTAAAAAAGTCTTAAAGCAACGAGTACAAAGTCATAAAGAAGACCTTTATTACATATAGAAAGAGGAAGAAAAGGTTATTCAAATTTTTATTTATATGTTTCATAGTTTAATTTCTTTTATTTTTTATTATCTATTTCTTTTTAATTTAACTCACACAATTTTACTTTTAAAAAAGTAGTCCTAATTAGGCTTCTTATTTGGATTTGCGTTAGTAGAAATGAAAATTTTGAATTCAATTACTAAAATATATTCGATCGCAAATTTAGTGTAAAGACGGTTTATGGGTGATTGTGCAGTCCAAGAAAAAGGACCCCCCTCTATCTATATATCAAAGTTAGTAAGCCAATACTTGGGAGACCAAAAACTTTGAATTTGGGCCCTTTTTTATTTTTTTAATTAACAAATTCTAATTAAACCTACTTTTTCAAAAACATTCATATCATTTAGCTAAATCTTTTTTCTCAAATATACAATAATAAATATAAAATCATAAAATTCGTTTATTAAGGGGATTGATTTATTTTTCAAAAAAAATATTTTAAATAATTTTTCCAAATTAATGGCGGTGCGGCCCTCACCACTAAAATCATCCAATTTTTATTTTTTTTTAATATTGCAGTGCCTTTTATTAATTTATTTTAATATAAAGAAAAGAAGTGGACGTAAACCTTTTTGTTGTAGAAATAATGGTGGAGCATAAAAGCTTGAATGTTTATGCCTTATAGATTATCCCCAGATTTTATGGTGGACCATATTGTATTTTATCTATTTATGCCTCAAATTATTGGTAAAAGCCAGAGAGATTAAATCAAATTATAAAAAAAAATAATTATACCTAACTCTACTAATATTACTTGCTTAATAATTGATAAATAAATATATTAGTAAAGCAGTATTACCCTTTTGAGATCTTATGAAACTAATATCATAAGATCCATTAAAATCAAGTGTATGGTTTAATGTTAATCACTTTATTTAAAATCACATAATAGCAAATATCCATGACATTGACAAAAAATCAATAACAAGTTTCAAAGTTAACGTGCTAAACAAGAATCAATATTAAAAAAATGAAAGAAGAGTAAAATGTAACAGTACATACCTTTTTACATAAAAAATTATGTCGGTTGCTTCTTATAATGCATCCAATTAAAATTATCCTTAGTCGTCTGTTTTAGTAGATGTTGCCTCACAACGCCTGGATTATATATTATTTTATTGTAGATTATGATTTTCATTTATTTTTGAAATATAAAGTAAATATGTATTTATATGAATATTGTATGTTAATTGGGTGATAGAATTTAATTTTTCCAAAAAGAAAAGACAAGTAAATAAAATAATAATTGTGATTTTAGTTTTCCAAAAAAGGGTCACATAAGAATGGTACATTTCCAATAGATTCCCAAGGTTTTGATGTTGGAATGGGTACTACTATTTGACGTACTTGATGATATGTTGAATTTGGTCATCATACCAACCATATATGCAATCGGAGTGTCGGTGACCCATTTCCACATGTGCTTAAGATACTTGTTAGAGACTCATAATTTGTAGTATTAGTTTGTGGGTTTTCCTTTCATTTTAATCAAACCTTATTATAATGAAAACTAGGTTTAAATTTTGTTTTTTTTTTTTATTTATTTTTAAAGATACATAAAAATAGAAGCAGGTAGTTGGTTGAGTTGGGTAATGTGAGCTATCTTTATGATTGGATAGTAATTACAAACATACGTAAACGAAACTATATATGAATTTATGGTTTGTTAATAATAATAATATAACAAATTGTCATAAACAACAACTTTGTTTCTATATTTTAAAATAAAATAATAAAATTTGGAGTCCACTTGATGCAAGTATGAAGGGAGAAATGGATAGACCCTTTTTTTGACCTCCTTAATTTGGGCGTAATTGTCGCTACATATTCATCATTCATGCAATGCTTATGAATATTTTTCAAATCATTATTTTCAAATTATAATCATATTTATTTATTTTTCAGAAGAATAATATAATAATACTGAAATCATCATATGCATTCTGGTACGATGAAATATGTTATCATTCTAAGCTTTCATTATAGTCGGATCATAGTTTAGAGGTTGCCAAATTATTACTTGTCCGTTAAGAGTTTGTAAAATTAAGAAATTTATTCCAAAGATAATGTTTTTTTTTTGATGCTGCTGAGTAGACCTAGGTTTGATTTTAATGGGAATGTTACATTTGGAATTTGGCAACTTTCAACAAAAGAATAAAAAAAAAAATTAAAAAATAGAGAAGTTGGAATTATGGTTACTAAACCATTAACCTCTGTAACCAAAGATGCGGTGAGAGTAATAATATTAAACAAAATGCATCCTTTTATTAAGGAAAATTGGCCGTATCGTATGCAAAATGCACTCATCTTTATTCAACAAAATAATGCAAACCGCACATTTCTGTTAATGATCATGAATTTACTTAGGCAGTTTAGAATTTCTACTTGGATATAAGGCTAATGTGTCAACCCCTAGCAGTCCTGACATAAATGTATTGGACTTAGGTTTTTTGAGGGCAATGGACGCTATTAAGAGCAAAAAAGATCATTCTTCTCTAAATGGACTAATTGCTGCACTCTTTTCACCTGTTGCTATGAACAAAGTGTTTCTTTCCTTGTAAAATTGTATGGAGCAGGTTTGGAAATGTAAGGATGCAAATAATTACAAGATAAACTACTCTCACTTAATATGCTACCAAGTGTCATGGAAGTTGATGTTCAGAATGTCAAGGATGCTGCAATTGCTGTGTAGCATCCAATTGCAACCATGTGTCCAATGAGATGTAGGTTGTTGGGTATGTGATTTTGGTTGTAATTTTTTGTCCTTTTTGCATTTTGATCCTGTTAGCTGGGTGCATCTTTTATTATGTGCACCATACATTTGTATACATACTGCCAATGGTAATTGAAGTGAATATACTTTTTGATTAATCAATAAATGGAAATGCTTCTGTAAAAATACATTTTGAAGATATATATGAAAGTAGTGAAATAAAAAAAAAAACACTTTAATTTAATGTGATGCGTATCATAATTGTTTTACAGCGCCTAATTTTTCACAAAAAACGTGTTCACTGATTACTCAGACTTCATCTAACACCAGCTATACTCACCCTACACCATTTTAAAATAATCTTTTTTTTCATATTTGATAACCACTAACAGTTAAAGGGCATTTTAGTCCGGATTGTTGTTAAAAAACACATTTTTACTACTCATGGCAAATAGTGAAAAAGCACAAAAATTCTCTATTTTTTCTCTTTTTGAATCTGGGATAGTATATGTTATTTATTAAAATTTTCCAAATTTTTAAGTAATTCAATTTATCCCTCTCCAATTTGGCTTATCAGTTATTATCGGGACTACCTTGAACATGTAACAGAATGGAAGAGCAGAAATGACTAAATTAAATATGACATTTAGCTAATATTTATAATTTATTGACAATTATTAAAATAAAATTACAAAATATTCCCTAAATTTGGAAAAATCTTAAACATCTTTGTCGACAATCTTTTTAAAAGATTAATAACAGTATCCGGCTTTACCGTAACGGAGGGAGCGATGAAGCATTAGCATAGAAAAGTATATTTTTTATATTGTTTTATACAAAACACTTACATTTCTGTCTTACATTTTTTTTTTTTTTACATTTTTACATTCCACAATATTTCTTTGTTCACAATTACAACACAATATAACAAATTGTGACTAATTTTTTTTTAATATTAATCAAGGTTATTAAATATTAAGAAGTTTTTTTTTTAAACTATTTGCTTTCTGAAAATTAAATTACGAGTACCTACTAATTTGGATTTGAGTATTAAAAAGGTTCATTGAATAGGTAATTCTTTCAATACATCTTTTTTATTCACAATTTTGATGTTCAAATCCTGAAACCATCCTACAAAACTAATTAGTCGTTAGTAAACTTATTACAATTTATTAACTATAATTTTATGATAAAGTAACATGAAACTAGATGACAGAAACATCAACACTAGTTAGATATATAATTTTACATGTATGAACAATATTTAAATTTTTTTAACCTTTAGACTATTTCACATTCCATCTGGACAATGCTACTTAACGTGAGAAAACTATCCCTAACGAGTTTTAACACATAAGTCTTTTCAAAGTTCAAATTTAATGAATTTTCACACATAAGTTTTCTCAAAGTTCAAATTTGAAACCTTCCATTAATTTAGGACAATATCTTATTAATTGTTCTAGTCGTTGGATGATATTAACAGTATTTTAATTTAATTAGGATTTTTTAACACACTCATTTAAACATTTGTTATTTAATTATGTAATAGATTAAATTTCAGTTATTAATTATATACAAATTAATTTTGTTTTTGAAAGTATACAAAATTAATTATGGAAAAACTAGTATCACTTAATTATATTTATAACTAAAATAGTACTTTTGATTAATTTTTATTATAATTTAATTAATCAATATTTAAAATTTTATTCTATGTTTTAAATATAATTAATTATTATAAATAATTATATAGTATTTTTTATTATATTATAGTTTGAATTTAATTAATAATAATTAAAATATTTCTTATTAGAATATAATTTGAATTTATTTATTAATAATTATAATAGTAATTTTTTTAGAATATAATTTAAATTTAATTAAAATAATTATATAAAAACTATTTTATTTTCGATAATATAGATTTTATAAAGGCAGGAACCATTCTCATATTTATACATACTACATAACAAAATAAGCTATTAATAATAATAATGAAATAAAAAAACCCTTAAAGTGTACATATCACATGGTTGGGATTGGATTTTCTTTCCAATTGATGCGTCCATATGCTAAAAATAGACCAATTATATCATCCATCGCCATGCAAAAGCAACATTTCTACATCACTACGTAGTATAATAATAACAACAATACAAGTAGTGAAAAAGTAATGATAATCATTATAGCTAATCTATACAAATCAAATACTATAATTAATCAGTCTTAAGGTGGGGGTAATCCGGGAATATGAGGGTGTTTTTGTGTGAGAGATTGTACACTTTTTTTATATCATAATCATTCAATTCTGCAACCAATAAATTGAAAGTTGAAAGTCCGCGCAAAAATAAATAATTGTATTTGTATTGTCTTTCCCAAATTTATGGGGAAAAATAATTTAAAATAGATTTGTGAACAATGGTTAATATTTTTTTTTCATTTTTTGAATTTGGTTAGCAGTCAAATTGTGGAATTGTGGTGTAACATATATATGGGTAGGTCATAATATCTTAATCATTTTATTTATCACGAAAAATTGTAGAACGTCGATAACTCAAATTTGAAATAATTATTTTGTAAACTTTATTATCAGCATTTATTTAGTACATAAAAAATAATTATTTTTATTGTATAGCTCATAATATAATTTTAGTTTATATTTTTAAACACTCATTTTATTTATCTATTAACTATATAAAAATTGAGGAATCAGATGCTTAGGTGACATAATGTAAAGTATTAAAATAATGACTGAGCACTTTTTCATATTTTTAATTTATAATTAATAAATATAAATTAAATTATCATTATTTTCAGATTAGTTGAAATAATTGATGTATTCATTTAAATATGATCAACTAATATTATTTATGTTTCTTAAAAGAAATAAACAAAAACACCCTAAATTTGATTTTGTGCCAAAAATAACCTAAACTCAGACTATTAATCAATTATAAGCAATTTTCAAAACAATCGCAAAAACTCTTGGTTTACCAATATTGTGGTAAAACCAGATGCAAAAAACATTGAGTTTGACCAAAATTTGAATTTAGAGTTTAAATTTCAAAAAATAATATATATATATATATATATATATAGAAGTCCTTCCTTTACCTATTATGTAATCATAAACGAGTCAAGTCAAGATAGACAGTACAAGTTTGAACTCGACTCGAAAACTCATTAATTTATTTATAAATTCGTTAAAAATTCAGATCATTCGAAACTCGGTTTAAAAATTTAAATGCAATCATATCTTGAAATATTGGATAGAACGAATAAATAAAAATATCTAAAATATTTTAATAATGTATTTTATTAAATAATTTAACTTCTCCAATTCATGAAACAATATTTATTTCGGTATTTTTTTAAAATAATTTAACTGCAAATATAATGGCTTAATACATCTTAGGGGACGGGAGAATACTGCTACTAGACGGTGATTATATTGTGGGTGAGTTATATATATTGTTTTAAATATATTATGGTGGGTGGGTTATGCAAGAGGTAGATCCCTGGTTAAAATATCAAATGTGAAAATTTAGAAATTATTGAGCCCATTTTTATTGGAAAATGTTAATTTATCACTATGTTTTGACATATTTTATTATTTTGTTCTTTTTTTACCTATTACATTTAAATGTCCCATTATTTCATTATTTTGTCCTTCTGTTAGTATTCCAACTTAACGCTGTTAATAACTTTTCATTAATTCCTAAAATAATCCTAATAAATAGATCTTCATCATCTTCAACCTGCCTTCCTTTTGCCGGAGGATCCTCGCCATCGCCAGACCAAGAAGCACCGCTGCCGATGCTATCGGCACCACCACCACCTTCCTTTCATCTTCTTCTCCTTCCCATTCATCCCGACTACGTGCATTTAGCGCCATATTTATGAAATGAACCACAAATCAAAACTTCAATTGCATTCTAGGAAGATACAGTGATAGACAAGGAGAGTGAGAGAAAGTGGATCCAGGATTTTGAAAACTTTAAGTAAATGAGCTCAAAAATTAGAATTTGATATTGAATTTGATGATGGATTTCAATTCGATTGTACCTAAAAGTTAAATGTACATGAGATTTTCGTTTTTCTTCCTCCCTATCTTTCGTTCGGTTGTTTCATTTCTGCATTCATATTTTCTGTTTTGATTTAAATATTAAAAAAAAAAAATTGAAAATTTGTTCTTGTGAAGAACTCGAAAAACTTAAACATGGAAGCCCATTTTCGTTGAATTCCGACATCGCCACAAGCAAATTAGAGGTCGAAAATCGAATAAAGGAATGGATCCTCCTCTTATCTACCTTTGTCTTTTCCGACCGTTGTGAACGGCTGGCCTTTGATGCTCATGTCATCGCAGGTTGTCTATCCATGGCGGCGGTTGTTGCTTTCCATCAATCATGTGGAGAGGTAGGGATGGCGGTGGTGGTAGATTTGGAGATGGAGTCGGTTGGAAAACTTAATATTAAGGGGTATTTTAGGAATTAATGAAATGTTATTAACGGTGTCAAGTTGGAATTAGTTGAAAACTTAGGGAAGTTTGAATGTAATATATAAAAATATAGACAAATTAAAAATTTGTCCATTTTTTACATAAGCATGGTAATATGAGTGCTTAATAAAAATTAAATTAGCAGGTAGGAGGTGGGGAGGTAGAAGAAGTAGCCAAAGAAAGAACAGAAAAACAACCAGCAGAATCTTAGCTGGATGCATCTCTTTCACTTTCCATTCCTTTTCCTCTCTTCTTCTAATTCAACTCTTTCTCATTTTCTTTTCCTTTCCTTTCTCTGTAACTTTCCCGGAAAATTATTAAACCAAAAGTCCCCACACTCCTCTCCCCTTCTTCACTGAAGCTCTTCCACCACAATGCTCACTTCCTCCTCCTTCATCACATTCCTGTTACTCTTATCCTGCGCACCCTACCACTTATCTTCCTCCACCACCACTAATCGTCGAATCCTCCACCAGCCATTCTTTCCTCTTGACAACATTCCTCCTTCTCAACCACCGTCTCTTTCTCCACCTTCTCCATTAACTCCCCCTAAAATCCCTTTTTCCACTGCTACTCCTAACCAATCCCCATTTTTCCCTTCTTTACCTTCTCCTCCGCCTCCTCCTGGTCCTGCTACATTTGCTTCTTTTCCTGCTAATATCTCTTCTCTAATTCTTCCTCAATCGCCTGCACCAAAACCCAATTCCCATAAACTCCTTGCGGTTGCAATTTCAGCTGTTATTTGTGCGATTTTTGTACTGGGTTTGCTCGTCTTCTACTATGGCCGGCGCCGACGAAACCGTGGATTTTCCGACGAAAAGACTTACAGATCGGACAACAGTAATAGATTATATGCAGCAAATGTAGATACTAGAAACAGCAATCATCACAAGCTAAGAACTAGTTCAACTAGCTCTGAGTTTCTCTATTTGGGTACTTTGGTCAATTCACACTCCATTAATGAAGATTCCAATGCTCATGACAATGGTAGTGTCGGACCGGATCCTCGAAAGGTGGATTCACCGGAGTTACTTCCATTGCCACCACTCAATAGGCAGAGCTCGCGGCATAATTACGGCAATGGAGAAGTTGGGTCGACTGTGGATGAGGAAGAGGAGTTTTACTCGCCAAGAGGGTCTTTGGGAGGTAGAGAGAGCTTGACCGGAACCGGATCAGGGTCCAGGAGAGTGTTGGCCGCTGTGGGGGGTGACGATTTTGATGAAAGAACCTCTGCCTCTAGCTCCTACTCGTCTTCTACTTCTGGTTCTCCTGCTCGGTCTCAGTCCCTTAGTATATCTCCGCCGGTAAGTTTAAGTCCGCGACCAAAATCACCGGAATCTACTATTGTCCAGGCCGCTCCAGCACCTCCTCCGCCTCCACAACAAATAATGCGGCAGGAATCTCCATCACCGTCTCTGTCCGCTTCATCTCCAGATGAATCACCAAGAATATCGTTTAATTTGGAGCATCATAGCATACACTCCTCAGCCTCTTCGTCGCCCAACAGGAGCTCGAAGAAAAGCACAAGTGAGTCCCCACGAGTAATGAACTATTTGGATCGAAGTGTAAGATCTCCATCTCTGTCCCCAGCAAGAGTTTTCAATGGTTTGGATCAAAATAGACAGTCCGCTTCACTATCCTCCGTTTCTACATCACCTGATAGAACAAGTTTACAGAAAATATCAATGGCTTCTCCTGTAATATCAAGTGCTTTGAATCAAGATGTGAAGTCTCCTTATCTCTCTTCTGCTTCTACATCGCCAGAGAGAATTTTGGAAAATTTCCCATCTCCATCTCAAAGAACATCAAATGATTTGGATCAAAATGTGCGGTCTCCCTTGCTCTCCTCAGCTTCTACTTCACCAGCAAGATATTTGGACAAGAACCCACTTGTATATCCCAGCATTTCAAATGTTTCTGATCAAAGTAAGAGAATTTCTCGTTCTTCAGTCTCTTCAGCTTCATCATCACCAGATAGAGGTTTGGAAAGAAGTCTTGATACATCACCAATAATGACTTTTGGCCTAAATGCAAGAATTAGCAGTGTTTTAGATCAACCTATTTCAGTTACTCCACCTCCTCCGCCACCACCACCACCCCCACCTCCCCCCCCACCCCAACAACAAAGACACTCACCATCCCCTCCTCCACGACAACGAAAACACTGGGATACTTCAGTTGTATTAACACCAACTGGTGAGGCAATTTCCAAGCCACCGTTACTTATACCACCTTCAAGGCCTTTCGTGTTACAAAGCACATCTATGGTGTCTCCTATTGAATTACCTCCAAGTTCTGAAACAGCTGAGGATCTGGACGATACTCCCAAGCCAAAACTAAAGCCTTTGCATTGGGATAAAGTTCGGGCAAGCTCTGACCGTGAAATGGTTTGGGATCAACTGAGGTCAAGCTCTTTTAAGTAAGATACAGAACTCTCTTATTATCTTGATTTTATTTTATTTTTTTAAATTTATCTTATTTTCTTTTTACTGCATGGAAAAGTTCTTTTCTTGTTGGTTTCTTTTGATGATTAGACCCTTGTTTCTTTTTTAAATTTATGAAATTGACATTTTGCAGATTGAACGAGGAGATGATGGAAACTTTGTTTGTTGTCAACACTCCACACTCAAAGCCAAACCAGACAACTCCAAGGTCGGTTGTTCCTTCACCAAACCAAGAGAATAGAGTTCTTGATCCAAAAAAAGCACAAAACATAGCAATTTTGCTTAGGGCACTCAATGTGACAATTGAGGAAGTTTGTGAAGCACTTTTAGAAGGTAAAAATTCTTTTATTTTTGGTAAATAGGGTCTATGGGTGCCAATTTAGTGCTGCATGTTTCTTCTGTTTGATGTGTTAGATTCTGTCTTGGCACTGTAATATTATGTTATCTATGTCTGAGAAGAGGCTTCATATGCTGTAGCATATCCTTAATTTTCTTTTTTAGGGCTTATTTTGATTATTAATATGTTACAGGAGTAGTATATTTTTGGCGTAGAGGAGTAGCTTAATATTAACTAAAGGGGACAAATCCCACCATAAATTCAGTTGGAACGTATCATACTTCGATTATCATAATTCAGTTTAACGACAACAACTTTAATGTCATTTTCAGCTGCCATTAATAACGTCTAATGAGCAAAGCCCCTATAGGTGCATATATTGTTGGTGAGATGGCTCCATTGAATAAATGAAGGATTTGGAGAAGTCTTTCATTCTATCTTAAGTCATCTTCTAACTGACAGAAAAGGAGGCCAAAAAGGCCCTTGTTCATAAATGCATATATGATTGACAGGGTGGTTTCCATATTCTAGATTTATTTTTTGAATCATTAACTCTGCAACTAAAATAAGGACCACTCATATGCAGGGAATACCGAAACACTTGGAACTGAACTTCTAGAAAGTTTATTGAAGATGGCTCCTACGAAAGAAGAAGAGCGCAAATTGAAGGAATATAAAGATGATTCACCAACTAAGCTTGGTCAAGCTGAGAAATTCCTTAAGGCTGTGCTTGATGTACCTTTTGCTTTTAAGAGAGTGGATGCAATGCTATACATAACCAATTTTGATTCTGAGGTTGAGTACCTCAAAAGGTCTTTTGAAACTCTTGAGGTACATATAGACATTCTGGTCTCTTTCTCCTAGAGAGCCCCTTTTGTTGCTCCCTGTTAATTTGCTTTCAGACTTGTGCTGACTTGTTTCTCCTTTTCACAGGAAGCCTGTGAAGAACTTAGAAGTAGCAGGATGTTCTTGAAACTTCTAGAAGCAGTGCTCAAGACAGGAAACCGCATGAATGTTGGGACTAACCGTGGTGATGCCCATGCATTCAAGCTGGATACTCTTCTCAAGCTTGTAGATGTCAAGGGAGCAGATGGAAAGACCACACTTTTGCATTTTGTTGTACAGGAAATTATAAGAACTGAAGGCGCCCGTCTTTCGGGTACCAACCAAACTCCAAACCCCAGTTCAAGTGAAGATGCTAAGTGTAGGAAGCTTGGCCTGCAAGTTGTTTCTGGTCTAAGCTCAGAGCTCTCAAATGTGAAAAAAGCAGCAGCTATGGATTCTGATGTGCTTAGCAGTGATGTCTCAAAACTTTCCAAAGGCATTGAGAACATCAACGAGGTTGTGCGATTAAATGAAGGGACAGGGTTGGATGAAACAAGCCAGAAATTTTCAGATGCAATGAAGAAATTCGTGAGAGAGGCAGAAGAGGAGATGATAAGGATTCAAGCGCTTGAAAGTGTTGCCTTGTCTTTAGTAAAAGAGATCACCGAGTACTTCCATGGGAATTCAGCAAAGGAAGAAGCACATCCTTTCAGAATCTTTATGGTGGTAAGGGATTTTCTCAACGTTCTTGATCGGGTTTGCAGAGAAGTTGGTATGATAAATGAAAGAACAATTGTTAGTTCTGCTCATAAATTTCCAGTTCCTATAAATCCAACGCTGCCTCCTGGTTTGGCTGGACCCCACACAAGGAAGCAGTACAATTCTTCTGATGATGATACTGCCTCTCCTTAGAAAACGTGGCTGATATCAGGTTGAGTTTTTGCTGCAATTAGCTAGCAACTGCCCGAGGTTGGCGGTATGGTTTTGTTGGGTTCTCACACGGGCTTGCCTGCCAGATTCATGTAATTTATTATTACTATTATATTTTTTTTTCCAATATTTGTAAAAAGTTTTGGGATTGTTTTTGATCTATAGATAGTATATAGAGAAGATCTTTGAGAATAAGGCAGAATACTGAAATGAGTAAATGTATGTCATGTAAGCCTGTCAAAGACTTCAATTATAGGAATGTTTAGTTATAGAAGTAAATCTCTTGACTATAGGATTTTCCTGTTATATACAAGAATTCGCATTGTATTCCCACTCAAATGCCTCATTGTGCAAGAATTCGCATTGTATTCCCACTCAAATGCCTCATTGTGCAGAAACTTTCTTCGTAATATGTTTTCCACTTAAGAGCTAATTAATTAAGAATTGTTAGTACCAACTAGTTGACAAGTCAAAAAAGAAAAGTAGCATATTTCTTGTTTCTCCTGGTTAAGCAAGAAACTTGAGCTCAGATGATTTTGTGACTGCTTTAATATGCTTGCAATAGGAAAGCTACATTTATTTTAACCACAACTTTAACTTAAAGGTTCCAATTTATAGTTAAAATATAAGTCTCTGGACTATCCATTATCTTGAATAGCTGGATTATACCCTTCATTGGGTTGTTAGTTCTCTGCATCCATGCGATCGAGGATTCTACGAGCTTCTTCCTCTGTGGCAGGAACCACACTGCGTAATCTGAATCCATTCTTTGTGGCTTTTGCCTCTGGACGCACAGTGAAAGTAAAGTAAAATGTATTTGATACCTGTTTCAATGCAAGCACAAGATCATGCAATTAAATAGGAAGTAAGCAAGCAGAGAAAGAGCATGCAATTAATAGGCAGTAAACATGTAGGTGCAAAACCCACAATGATTTGAAACTTAACCAGGTCATTATTATCATTAGCAGTAATGGTTTGGATTTGGAAGAGTGAGGCATATAAGCTTACCTCACTTGATCTCAGCTCAGGCCTGGTAACATGAGCAACAACTTCAATGTTAATCAAAGGCCGCTCTGGGTTTTCGAGTTCTGTGTAAAGGACACATGATTTCAATCGCAAAAAGTCACCAACATCTACCTGTTAACAAAGCATGCAGTCCATTACTACAAATGAGAACAATGCAAGTCCTCTCTCTCTCTCTCTCAAACATACATGAAAAGGCACACAATGACTAGCTGCAATTTTAATTTCAAAGCTAGTTATGTTATAGTTGAATTGGATGCTTACTACATAATGATATCACGTTACCATCAAGTAGGGGAAACCATTCCAGTTAGTAATGTAATATGGTCATTAGAGCTTGAGATTAGTTCAGCCAATTTTACTTTGTTTCAGATAAAATCACAATCAAGTCAATGCTAATAACTGGAGCTAAAGGAAACAGGAAAAGAGATGTTGATACTCACTGGCCTTAAGAAATCAACATGATCGACTTCTAGAAAGTAGGGGACTAATCCAGCAAAAGCATAAGCAGTTGAGAAAGCCAACTCAAATGCTCGGTGCATCAAAAACCCTCCAAATATACGACCATGGATGTTCCTTTGCTGTGGCTGGCAAATCAAAGAGTTCTCAAGGCGGGTATCCCTCAGAAGAATGCTGTCTCTGTCTGCTAAGGCTGGCATATCACAGAAAATTCGACCCTCAGCCAACAGTGCTTCAAGTCTATTAACTCCTCCATTCTCATATGCCTTGTTCCCTCCTACTCTCTTTCTCTTCCTCAGTTTATTCCTTGCTTCAGCCTCTTCAAAAAGTAACTTCTCTCTTTCAGTTTCTGGTGATAGGTGGTTCACAGGCGCTGCTTTACTAGTCTTATAGTCCCGAGCAACAAATATGAAATTTGCTGTCAGAGCTACCGAGTCTGAAGTATCAGAGTCCTCTGCAAAGAAATCTTATGCTTTAATTTATAGAGATGTTATTCAGATAAATCTCAAAACAGCATGTAATTGAAAGATGAACAGTGTCTAAGGTAAAAATGATTGTACAATTTAGTAAAGGAACTCTGATGTACTTTGCAATGTACATGGTAGGCTTTTTTCCTTGGTCCCTTTCTGTTCTAAAAATTCTTGAAACTGATATTATAAGACAGCCATATCATTTTTAAAAGGCATATGTGAACAAAGTTGATTGTTAAGAATGGTCTCAAATTCAATTAGCAAAGATTTCTAGCATTCATCACAGTTTTTTCAGTGAGATTTATAACTACATACATAAAAATAAACTTCCAAACTCAGATAAACTGCCTGCTATGAAAATACCTTCAGTGGATTGGATGATCTCTAGTTGAATTTCAATTGATGAACGCCCAACCCATATGGCGGATCCAACTATTTTGAGATCAATGTCAACACTGATTGGCTTCTTGAGGACAATCTTGTCTACAGAAGCAGTGACCAGCAAGAGTGGCCTTGTTGTGCTATCTTCATCAGAACAATGCTACATACCAACACACATTTAATCAACAAAGTAAAGACAAGTTCAACCCTTTTTGTTCCACAACTATGTTTAAGTATCAAATCAAGCCAATGTCATCCACAAACTTTGCTACTTCTACAATTATTAGGAATATATTCGGCATCTGTGAGCTGATGAAGAGTAAAACTGTGTAGAAAGAATGCTCAAAAAGCTAAACAACACCGCCAAACTTCAGTACAAGAGCTTTAGGCTTAAACACATTATAATGCTAAATTAACTGCAATTGCCGAATAAAATTCAGTAGCAAGTAGCAACATTTGACAGCAATTCACAAAACCCAGTTCTGATAATTAATCTGTAGCAAAACCCAGATGCAATTTTTAAATTAATAAAAAGAAAAACTTGGCAGATGGGTACCTTGACAGAAATAGTGCCCGCTAAAGCGTCAAGGTCCTCAAGCAACTTCCCAATTCTAACCTCATTCCAAGGATCTCTGTACTGCTCTCGAAGTATATAATCAGTAGAAAAATTGTACAAGATGCTAGTACGGCTCTGTTTGGGAGTCTTGGTGAGCAATTCACTCTGTGGAGGAGCATCAAGAGGTGGGTCAAGGAGTCTTTCAAAGATCTTAGACCTTGCTTCCCACAAAGCACTGGTAACTGGTGAATGGTACATTCCTGGCCATAAAGCAATGGGCTTGCGGTGGGTTTGAGAATTGGAATCGTCGTTGATCAGAGGGGAATTGGTATCGAAGGGAGTGGCAAAAGTGGAAACAACTGGGATTGTATTAGGCGACGAGGCATTGAAATCCATGTTCTGGGGATTTTAGAAATTACCAGACAGTCTTGCTACTCCTAGAGAGGAAAAAGTTTAGGTTACTTACCATAGGAATGGAGAACAATGTGGTCGAAGCAGTTGAAAATATTTTTGCTACACTGAGTTAGTTAACGGTTAGGTGTAAGTATTAAATGGATGGTTATAAAAAACAACCTTTGCTATCAATTCCGTTGTAGTCTAGTCGGTTAGGATATTCGGCTCTCACCCGAAAGACCCGGGTTCGATTCCCGGCAACGGAATTCTTATTTTAATTATTTATTTTTTTTTTTCTCAAAAGAGTCCATAATGGATCATTTTCAAAGAGTTTTTTCTCCAAATATTTTTCATAATAAATTGGAATTAAAAAACTCTTTTTACATGAAAAAGTTTCAAAACAGTACTTTTAACAAATTATGAATCATTTTTAAAGAATTTTTTCTCCAAATATTTTTCATAATAAATTGGAATTAAAAAACCCTTTTTACATGAAAAAGTTTCAAAACAGTCATTTTAATAAATTATTCATAGATTCAAATCTGTTTTGGCTATATAAAAATTGTTTTACAAAGTGTTTTGTTCATATTTTGTTTATAGCAGAAGATTTTTTTTGTCATTTAAAACTTAAAAATGGCTTTTTTAGAGTTAAAAAATTTTTAAAGGTCCTTTCAGTTAAAAAAATTTAAATAGGAATTGTTTAGGAACTTTTCTAAAAAAATACCCTTAGTTTTTTGCATTTTCTAATTAATACCCAATTTTTAACTTTATTAATAAAATATACAATTAGAAAATTATATTTGAATTATACCCTTAATTTGCAAATGAAAAAAAAAAATTAAAATAGAACTTGGACATTGTTGTGTTATGTGATTAACTTAACTACACCATTTAAGTCCCGGTCGCATAAATAAGATAATTTTGCATAATAAAAATCAACCAAAGCTCTATGGTTTTGAGCTCTATGGTTTTGATGTGGAATTAAAATTAAGTAAAACTCAAGATTATATTGTTTTCCAAATGAACAATATGTAATTCTTGTCGCTGGAAATGGAAAAGACCTACACCTACTTGCCATTTCTACTTCAATATCAATGTCTTCTCCTACGAAGATAAGAACTTTTTGAAATCCCTAAAATTCTATTTTTTGATAAGATGCTTAAGGTTGCTCCTGCTTTCTCGCTACTGAACACTCATGGAGACAATTGGGGTAC
Source organism: Croton setiger (assembly GCA_948099555.1). NCBI lineage: Eukaryota > Viridiplantae > Streptophyta > Magnoliopsida > Malpighiales > Euphorbiaceae > Croton > Croton setiger. The sequence goes on along the minus strand of CANUEY010164968.1, from coordinate 55,650 downwards.
TTTGGCTTTTGTTTATCCATGAAAACTGGACTTGGGTTTGTCGTCTATGCATCAGAGTTCTCATAACAAGTCATTAACTTGCTGAAGAAAGAGCTCAATTTTATCCTCACTGTCCGTCCCTCAAGTTCCTTGCCAGACATGAATAAATTTCAATTGCCCATGAAAAATGGTGGAATGAAGTTGGTTTTTGATGAAGGAGATGGCAATTTCAAATAGCAAAAAGCAAAGGGATTTCAAAAATTTGGGCTAATGAGGAATCTCAAGAGAGTTTATTAATCAATGCCAAGTTTCTAATTATCATGTTTAATCCGTTTATGAAATGTTTATGCAAAGTTTACAAAATCCATTTGTAATAAACAATAGTGATCTTATATCTAATATAATTATAATAGTGATTTTTTTACGATATTTTAAAAAGATAGGTTTATTTTAAAAATGAAATTTAAAAAAAAGGATAATTTTATATATTTATCTCCAACTCTTAATAATTTTATACATGGTCATTTTTGTATGATATGGAAAAAGGGTTATGCCAAAATGGATTTACTTTAACCATGAGTTTCGGCTAAAGTCCAAATTTTATTTCAATTTCGTCAAAATTTAATTTCAAATATTGGGTGTAATTTAGATAGAGCTTTCTGAATTGGGTATTTTTTTTATGAAGTTTAAAATTGGGGATTAATTAAAAAAAAAATGAAAAATTTTGGGAATTTTTTTATGGATCCGCCTCATCACGGGCTTTGTATATCTTATTTTATTTCTAACTCTTTTTTATTCTAAAATAAAAAGAAAAACTATTAAATAAATACTTTCCTTAATTACTCATCACCTTCTTAAATCAAGATATTCCTTAACTCTAAAATATGTGATTAGTAGTATACTCTGTGGATTTCATTCTATTTTTCTTTCTTATTATGTAAACATTTTCCTTTTTCATTCTAGTCTAAATGTAAGAAATAAATAATAAATGTAATAATGACCAATATAGTAATTCCTTAGCTTTTTCCCTAAATTGTAGTCATTTACCATCTTTACAAATCTCTCATATCTACTTACATTAAATTGAAACATTAATACTACTTTATATTATACACCTTAAATAAAGGAAGAAACTTTGCTAATTTCTCTCTTCGTCTACACGACATCAACCCTATTTTGTCAACTATTCAACTATAAATACACTATGCATTTGTTATGATCATATTCTACCTTTACTCTTTGCAACCATGGTTACCACTAAGATAAACAAAAAGAAAACAAAGGGTCGTCAAAAGATAGAAATCAAACCTATTCAAAGGAAGAGCAATTTGCAAGTCACCTTCTCCAAACGCCGTGCTGGTCTAATCAAGAAAGCTAGTGAACTAAGCCTCCTCTGCGGAGCTCACGTGGCGCTTATCGCCTTTTCTCCTGGAAAAAAGGTATATGCATTCGGCAATCCGAGCGTTGATTCTGTTATTGATCGCTATTTGAATAAATGTTTTGAGTTTAAGCAAGAAGAGTCAAGCTTCAACTTTGATGATGATAATATTACTATTAACCCCAATGTTGAAAAATGGAATAGAGAATATGATAAGGCTGTGATTGAGTTACAAGAAGAGAAGAAGTATTTGGCGAAGATGGAAGAGTTGAGCAGGGTTAGAGAAAATATAAATATGGGATTTTGGTGGGATGAGCCTAATAATACTATTAAGATAGATGAGCTTGAAGAGTATATTAGAGCATTGAAGGAGTTGAAAAGAAAAGTGGGTATTAGGATTAATGAATTGATGATGATGGATAATCAAAATTTTAACATGGGATGTTTTGGATTTAATGGTGCAAGTGTTGGAGGGTTTGGTTTTGGAGATGGACCTTATTGATAATAAAAAATTAAATATGATGTCTTTGATTATTTATGTACTTAATTTTTATAGTGTATTGTGATGATCAATAATAGATGGAAGTTGTTTGATTAGGGGTTTTTAATTTTTCTTAATAATATATTGTTGAATGATATTAGTTATCTTTCTTACTACCACTTTTATTACTCTAATTGAAATTGGTAGAATGAATAGTAAAGTGCTTAATGAATTTTATTTAGAGATCAAATCCATCTCTATTACAAACATGTAAATAAGCAATCAAAAGCTTGTTTAATCATAAAAGTTTTAAAAGCCAAACAACAAATTATCTCTCAATTAGCATTATAAATTAATCAATTAGAACAATTGGGCCGTGTTTATACCCCTTAATGTACTTAGATAAGCAGCTTGAGAATGACAAAGACTATGGATTTAGCATATATAAGCCAAATAATGAAGGTTGTATGAATTGGCTAAACCAAAGATCGAAAGGGTCAGTAGTATATGTGTGATTTGGTAGTCTAGTAGATTTAGGTCCAGAACAAATGGAAGAGCTTGCTCCGGATTAAAGGGTAGACAAAGCTATTTCTTGTGTGGGTAGTAAGGGCAGCAGAAGAGGCTAAACTCTAAAAAAATTGCATACAAGAATTAGAAAAATGAGAAAAGGGTATTGTGGTAAATTGATGTTTGGAAAGTGGGTGTTAAAGTTAAAGTTGATGAGTGTCCAAGCCAAGAAAGAGTTTTGTATTGGAGGGGCAAAAAGGTAAAGAAATGAAAAGTAATTCTAACAAATGGAAGGAATTGGCAAAAAAGGGCAGTAGAAATATTGAAGAGTTAGTAGGAAACTTGGTCCAATCTTGTTCTAGCAAATCATGCATATGAATTATTTGTAGATCTTGACGTACTAGCACATGTAATTGGTGGAGTAGCTTCTTTTATGGACATATTTACCATTAATAATACTACACGTGGAATGATGCATTTCTTTTGGTGAGAAGTGGACAAATCCATGGTTGATTCTCATTTCAAAAATATTCATATTTACACTGCAATTTTCAAAATCATATTTTGTGGTTGATCTGCAAGCTGCCTATATTATGTACCTCACACAAGAACTATCCTTAAAAAATAGAGGAAAGACAATCATGGTAATAGTGTTAAAGAACAGGGATTAAAAAGTAAAAAACATCAATAAATTTAAAAAGATTGAAATATGAATAAATATTGTATGAAAATGGAAAGTCATGCGACAAATGCAAAGAGTAGGGCTAAGCAAACAAGTGTCCAAAAAGCATACAACGACGTCGGAACCAACCTATGATTCATTCATTTCTTTATATGTCACCAAAATCCAGTAACAAAGCAAAGAAGCCCAACATGCAGATGCAGGTATCATTTTTTAACTCATTTCTTTAACAAACTACTCCGCCTGCCTATGCTTTCTGTGTTTAGGATTTTCTTTTCCTTTTAAAATTTTCTCAAAATGGACTACTATTTTTGAGGTTAAAATTAGTGCTAACAAAATAGATTTAAGTTTATTTTTAGAAATTAAACTATGTATTTTATATAATAATTTTTTGCTCTTATATTTTTTCAAAATTATACTATTTTTTTTTTCAGTTTTTGCAACAAAAAACACAAATTGCAACAGAAATTAATTATCCATACATTAATTGAATCGTTCTTATTACAAATATAGTATAAATTTTGAACAAAACTTATTTGTTGGAATAACTAAAAAATTTCTTGGTCCTTTAATTTTTTGAAATATATGTGTTATTTTAATAAAAATTAATATCATTTTTGAAATTAGGATAAATAACCAATTCAAATATAGTATAACTTATTAGTTTTTTTTTTTTAAAAAAAAATCTGTTTTATGACATAAAAATATAGTAAGAGGTGTTACATTTATTATCATTTTTTGGGTGATAAAAGCTGCAAAAAATAAAATAATATAATTTTATCAAAACACAGGGATAAACAAACTATTATATAAAAAATTTAAAGACAAATTAATTCAATTTCTGAAAATACAGCCTCAACTTAATTCATTTTCAAAGATAAAAAAAAATTGAAATAAAATTTAAAAATAATTGCTTAACAAATTTTATAATATTAGAAAAAAGAAAAATAGTTGGCTTCATCCGAGGATTTAACTGCGGTTTTATTGTTCTTTGACTGATCTTATTAGTTGATGTTGAACAGATTTTTAATATTTGCTGTAAATAAATGAGGTCCTGAAATTTTATTTTGAGGAAATAAGTTGCGTTCTGTTTAATATTTTATTAGAAAGGTAAATTTGAGGAAGAAAGAAAAAAGAAAATGGTGGAAACAAGACAAGAAGATATAGTAATTGTTGGAGGTGGAATATGTGGTCTTGCTACTGCCCTTGCTCTTCACAGGTAATTATAATTTCAAATTAATAATTATTTACCATCATTAAAGAATAATCATTGTTAAGTAATTATTAATTTTCAGGAAAGGTATTAAAAGCATAGTACTGGAGAAATCAGAGTCGTTAAGAACCACAGGAGTTGGAATTATAATGCAACCAAATGGTTGGAGAGCACTTGAAGAGCTTGGTGTTGCTTCAATCCTTAGACAGACTGCTGTTTATATTCATTGGTCAGCCAGATTTTTTCTTTTTATTAATGGGAAATTAAGTTTTTTAGTTAAGTTATTAGGATTTATTACTGCAAAATTTCTTATCAAGAAAATTTAGAACAATCTAATGGTTAATTTAAGAATGAATATATTTTTTCATTAATTAAACTAATTATTTTGAATTAATTTTGGGTTTCAGCGGTCGTATCATTCCAATTCATGAGAAAAAGTCCAAAGATATGTCATTCGAGTAAGTTGTGAGCATGATTTAATTATTGTGATACCTTAAATTTAATTACTGATATGTTTAATGCAAAATAGGAGCGGAGAAACAAGATGCTTAAAAAGAAACGATCTTCTAAAAGCTTTAGCGGAGAAATTGCCTGCATATACAGTAGAGTTTAATAGAGAAGTGGAGTCCATAAAAATGGATCCTATAACATCAAATCCTATTTTATATCTTGTGGATGGAAGTGTGGTCAAAGCCAAGATTGTGATCGGGTGTGATGGGGTCAACTCTGTGATTACAAGAATTATAGGCATAAATTCTACAAATTTTTCTCCAATATGTGTGGTTAGAGGCTTTTCTTATTACGAGGATGGCCATGATTATGCTGATCAATTCCTTGTTTTGAGCAATAACAATCATGTTCAGCTTGGAATTATGGCTGTTACTCATAATTTGGTCTATTGGTTCCTCACTCGAAAATGCACTTCTATTGGTAAAATTCTTCATTTTCTGAGTTTGGTATAATTATAGAAAACATAATCCAATGACTGAGACACAGGTTCTTATATGAATTCATTCTTTTGAAAACAGATTCGAAGGTTTCAAGAGATTCAAAATTAATTAAGGAATCATCATTGGAAGCACTGAAAGATTTCCCCCAGCATGCATTAGAGTTGGTAGAGAAAACGGATCAAGAATCTGTACATCTAAGTGCTGGTCTGAGATATAGAGCACCGTGGGATCTTTTAACATCAAATTTTAGAAAAGGAACAGTAACAGTTGCAGGAGATGCAATGCATGCAATGGGTCCATTTCTTGCACAAGGTGGCTCAGCTTCTTTAGAAGATGCTGTGATTCTTGCAAAATGCTTAGCTGAGAAATTTCAAAACAAAGCCATTTCTAAGGAAAAAGTGGAGGAAGCGTTAGATAAGTATCTAAAGTTAAGAAAAAGAAGAGTATTTTGGCTTTGTCTTCAAACTTACCTGATTGGAATTGTAATCCAACCTGCACCGTTGATCAAAAAAGTTTTATGTATTTTGTTGTTAATTATTTTGTTTAGAGATCCTGAAAGTCATAGTAGGTATGATTGTCGGAAATCCTAATCAACTTATATAATGTATTTGCAATTATATGCCTTTTAAAAATTTCCAATTCCTATATTTAATATATAAAACACTTTGATGGTTGAATGCTATTTTTTCTTTCTTTTGGTACCAATAAATTCCACTTTTTTGTGGAATTCAATTTTAATTCCTAATTTCTGTGTTTGGAATGAAATTTAAATTTGGATTTGCAATTTTAGGAATTCAATTCTAAGAAACCAATCCTATATAAAATTGATGGTATTTGCAAATCAATTCTAAAAAGTCAAAAATCACAATACCTGTCTGAACACCCTCTCTCTCTGTGGAATCTCTCTATCTCTTCCTCCCATCTCGTGAATCTAGAGCTGCTTGTCGTTCCTCCACGGATTTTTATCTTCAACTTATCTCCATTTTTTTTTAAATCTCAAGGTATGTGATAAAAATATTTCATATTTTTTAGTCAAGGCAATGAAATATTTATTGTGAGACCCGATAATATAATTTCCAAAATAGATGGACCCCAGAGTACATTAGGCTAAACCTTACAATTTCCAAAATAGAGGGACCTCAGAGTATATTAAACAAACCCTAAACCCAAAAATAATTACCCTAAAAAATATGAGTTTTCTAATTTTTTGTTAATTTCTCAAAATAAAAGTATGAGTTTTCTAATTTTTGTTAATTTCTAAAAATAAACACTAAATTTTCTGTAAACTCTTTTAAATTTTTCCGGAAAAGTTAAATTTTCCCTTATAACCTTCAGACTTGTATAGTATGATTAAAAAATAAATATATAATTATTTAATAAAATTTTAATTGAAATAATAGATAATTGCTATAGTGATAAAATGTGAATGGTTGTGCTTTACACAATAAAACATTATCACCTCAATTTAACATATTAAGGTGTGGTGGTGCAGTTGGTTATGTTGTGTAATGTGTTGGAGGTTTGAGGTTCAAATTCCATCTTGGTTGTTTTTTATTTTTATAGTGAGTGAGACCTACAGGTTTGATTTAATAATTAGGATGGTCTGATTCAAATTAAATAAAGCAAAGAGTAATTTGGTTATTTTGAAAAAAAAAACGTTGACTTTTCCGTGGACGGAAGGACCTGAGAGTCTATTTTTTCAAAAGTTAGGGACCCGTTGATATAATTTTCAAAATAAAAAGACCTACGAATTTGTTGGGCAAACCTCAAGGAAACAAAATTAATTACCATATATATATATATATGCTATTATTATCATTATTTGTCTTTTAAAAGCTTTATTGCCTCTTCACTATTTTATCGATGCTAAAACTTTTCGCTAATTTTTTATGGGTATTTTGGTAGATACCCCTTTATGACTCGTTTTCAATGATTGATTTTTTTAAGTGATTAGTTTCACATGCTATGTTGTGATAATAGGGTTGAAGTGGCTGCTTTTGTAAAAATAAATATATAAATTAAATAAAAAAAAATTATTTATAGAATAATATATAATGATTAGGAAAAATATTTAATTTGTGCATTACAGAATTGCAGGCTGGCACATTTATATCCTAAATTTTTTATTATTATTTTTTTGGGTGTCTATTTTAGCATGAATCATTGAAACCTGCGCCTCCATTTTTTAGTATACTTTATTGAATGAACAACGCCGTATTAATGGAAGGAAACACTTATCCCAAAGTTAAACCCACCGATTGAGCGTTGAGGTTGAGTATTTAAATTGTGAACGGAACCATAATATCGACAAAGCTCCTTCATTTTAACCAAAAATATATTTGTCTGTTTTCCCATTTTCTCTGCCAAATACTCTCATACCACCTCTTCTACTACTACACTTAAAAAAACAAAATGGAGAGGAAAGAAAGAAGGTACAAATCTCATGTAATTGTCCTTCCATATCCAGCACAAGGCCACATCAACCCTATTTTACAATTCTCTAAACGCTTAGTCTCCAAAGGAGTGAAAGTCACCTTAGCAAACACTATAGCCATAAACAAAACCATGCACTCAGATCCAAATAGCCCAATCGATATCCAAACCTATTCTGATGGGTTCGACGAAGGTGGTTTTGCACAAGCAGAAAGCACAGAACTTTACTTGTCAAAATTACAAGAAATAGGTTCAAAAACTTTTGCAGATTTGATTAAGAAACTTCAAAGTTCTGATTTCCCAGTGAGTGCAGTTATATATGATGGGTTCTTGACATGGGGACTTGATGTAGCTAAGCATTTTGGATTGATGGGGGTGGTTTTTTTCACTCAATCATGTGCCGTTAATAATATATACTATCATGTTCAAAGAGGTCTTCTGTCTTTGCCTCTACAGCCTATTGTTTCTGTTCCTGGATTGCCTCGACTTCAAGCTTCTGAGACTCCATCTTTTATACATATATTGGGATCATATCCAGGTTTCTCTCATCTGTTAATGAATCAATTCAGTAATTTTGATGAAGCTGATTGGATCCTTTATAACTCCTTTTACAAATTGGAGGAAGAGGTAAGAATTTTGATATATTATTTGAATTTTTTTTAGTAATTCATTATAGTTGATATTTAGTTGGAGTAATTTGTATGTATGGGTGCTTGAAAGAAAGGTGCTGGTTAAAATATGAAAATGTATTACTTTTTTATCATGAAATGGGTGGGACCCATTGCGATATCATTTCACCATTTGTTATATCATATATGATAACAAAGTAGATGCTTATCACTTTGTATTTTTTACTATATTCTTTCAGTGGGTTTTTTTTTTTTAATCTTCTATTATTATTAAAATATATTTTATAAATATATGAATAAATTTTATTTTTTTTTAATTTTTATGAAAATATTATAAAAATATCCTTACACTTATCAAACTATATTGTTTCCTCCCTCTAATTTTAAAGATTTTATTCTTTTCCCCTATATTTTAAATTTATTAGACTAATTTATCATTTTATTAAAATAATATCTTATTTTTTTAACTTTTTGGCTAGTTATGTAAATAATCTTTTTACATATATGGATTATTATATTATTCTGTGAAAAGTTTTTATTTCTTTACGCAAAAATGTATCACTGTATTATAAAATAGTATTTATAATATTTTAAAAAACTTTTATAATTTTTGAAACCCAACGGAGAATTGTAAAGAAAAATAGGGTGTGAGACATCTCTCGCATAGAGAGATGTAGCTGTGCTCTTCTATTCTATAAGTGTTTGTAATTTTTTTTTAAGTCTCAAGTTCAGTTCTTCTTATGAACTGCGTTGAGTAAATGAATATTAAAGGTTTTCAAACAATTTCTTGGCATAGCATTAAAATAATAGACATGGTACTTAAGTGGTCGTCAATAACATTAATTAGTGGTAATTTTATTAGGTGGTGGATTGGTTGGCAAAGAAATGGCGGATCGGAACAATAGGACCAACTCTTCCTTCTATGTATTTGGATAAGAGACTTGAAGATGATAAAGACTACGGAATTCATCTCTTTCAGCTAGATACTTCCACTTGCCTTAATTGGCTACAAACCAAGCCTACTAATTCAGCAGTATATGTGTCCTTTGGCAGCATGGCTCAACTTGACACAAAACAAATGGAGGAGCTTGCTTGGGGACTGAAGGCAACTAATTACTATTTCTTATGGGTTGTTAGAGATATTGAGCAAGCCAAGCTGCCAAATAATTTCAAAGAAGAGAATTCTGACAAGTGTTTAATAGTGAAATGGTGCCCACAGTTAGAGGTTCTAGCACATGACTCAATTGGGTGCTTTGTTACCCATTGTGGGTTCAATTCGGTTCTTGAAGCCTTGAGCTTAGGAGTTCCAATTGTGGGTATGCCCCAGTGGACTGACCAACCTACTAATGCTAAGTTTGTTGAGGATGTTTGGAAAATAGGAATTAGAGCTCTGGCTGATGAGAAAGGTGTTGTTAGAAGGGAAGTGTTAGAGGTTTGTATAAGACAAGTAATGGAAGGAGAGAAAGGGAAAGAAATTAAGGAGAATGCAAATAAATGGAAGAATTTAGCTAAAGAAGCAATCAGTGAAGGTGGTACTTCTGATACAAATATTGATGAATTCATAGCCAAATTAAGTGGCTCTTAATTTATTGTTGTAAAATGGGAATTGAGGAGTAGGCAAGCTGATTTTGGTCCTGGATTCAACCCTTCATCACCTTCTATGTCCATGGTAAAATGTGAAATCATGTAATGGTGTCGTGATTAGTATTAGTAATATTTTATTGAAGAATAATTTGATTTGAAAGACGTCAACGTTTTGATGTTTTAGAAATGGATGATTCTTTTGTTACTTGGGTGGAAAATGAGGTTTAGTACTACCCATCTTGTTGTATTTAGGAAGAGTTGTATTGTATTAGTTGTTAAAGCATAAATATACAAACAGTAGCTGCTAAAAATTGAGACACATATCAGTAAATTAATATACAAAAAGTAAAATTAAGCCCCATATCTACCATACATGTAACATTTGATATAGTAGTATTTATATTTCCATTATTTAAGATTATAGATTTTAAAAACATTGAAATTGAAACTTATTATTATTCACAAATTAAGATTGAGTTCATCTTCATTGTGAATTCTCTTATAAACGCACGTTCGTTAGTCGGAGACTAAAAATACACATCCTCCTATTTTTATAATTTTATCAGTTTCATAATTTCTTGGACACTTATATCATCTATCACACTTTAAATCTCTAGTATATATGTAATTAATTAATAAAGATATCAAATTTTTATTATAATGTTAATTGATACCAGATTAAAAGTAGTTTATTTTACCTTCATAATTTGTCATGGATTATCGATCTTTAAAAAAAATGTATATATATATATATATATATATATATATATATATGTGACTTTCATGTAATTGATTATTCATTTGATGATAATATTTAATATCTCTAAATTAAGTTTGATTGGCTTTTCTCTCAATCATGTTGTGCACATCACCATCTTGAAATGGTGATATATTGGTTGCACCCATCTATTTGAAACTTTACGTTGAATGCCATACATATCTTATCATAATATTGCTATTTTTTTTTTTTATTTTCTTCTTTTGCTTTTAGAATCTTCTATCCATAAAATTTAAAACAAAAAACAAAACTATGACGTATTCTTTTGAATACATGAATAATCTAAAATCGACGTTCGGAAACATCGATATAGTTAGATTAATACACTAATTAATTTGCCCATAAGAAAAAATTTATCTATATAAAGGGCTGCATTAATGAAACAGTAAGCACGAAAACAAAATGGATGGAGAACAAAAAATCTGCAAGGCTCATGCTTTAGTCCTCCTTTTATCAGCCCAAGGCCACATAAACCCCATGTTACAGTTCTCCAAACGTTTAGCATTTAAAGGAGTAAAGGTCACACTTGCCATCACAAGATTTATGAGCAAATCCATGTACATTGACCCTAACACCAATTTCAATCTTGAAACCATATCAGATGGCTTCGATGAAGGTGGCTATGCACAAGCCAAGTCTCCAGAAAACTATTTTTCCACTTCCAAGATTGTCGGCTCACAAACCCTTGTAGATTTGATTAATAAGCTAAGTAATTCTGGTTCACCCGTGACTGCTATTATTTATGATGGGTTGTTGAATTGGGCACTTGATGTTGCTAAGCAATTTGGGATTATTGGGGCTGTATTTTTCACTCAATCTTGTGCTGTTAGTACTGTATATTATCATGTTTACAAAGGGTTTGTTCGATTACCGTTAGAATCGAATACAGTTATTTCTCTTCCTGGGATGCCATTTCATCTTCAAGTTTCAGAGGTTCCTTCATTGGTTAGAGATTTTAGGGAATATCTTGCTATTTATGATTTGTTAGTCAATCAATTTGTGAACATTGATGAGGCTGATTGGGTAATTCATAACACTTTCCAGAATATGGAGGAAAAGGTATGATCTATTTTTCCTATTTCTTGTGTGTCATTTCAAGAGGTCCTTTGGAACGAATTGAATTCACAAAAATTTGTAAATTCACTTTATCTTGTTTGAAAGTTAAAAAAATTTTGAGTTGAAGTTTAAATTTGTTGACCCTGTTAGTTGTCTTCCCATTTTCTTTGTAATTTAGGAGGCGAATTGGTTGGCTGAAAAATGGAAAGTGATAACAATAGGGCCAACACTTCCATCTATGTATTTGGACAAAAGAATTGAAGGAGATAAAAATTATGGCATCAATCTATTTAAACCAAATTCAAGTGAATGCATGAAATGGCTGCAAGACAAGCCTGCTGCATCTGTTTTATACGTATCCTTTGGAAGTTTGATACAACTTGGAGAAGAGCAAATGGAGGAAATTGCATGGGCGTTAAAAGAAACTAATTTCTACTTCTTATGGGTGGTTAGGGAATCAGAGCAGTCTAAGTTGCCTAATGGCTTCTTCATAGAGGAGACATGTGAAGAGGGTTTAGTGGTTTCATGGTGCCCACAATTGGAAGTGCTAGAGAATGAGGCAATCGGATGTTTTATCACACATTGCGGGTGTGGTTCAATGCTTGAAGCTTTGAGCCTTGGAGTTCCAATGGTGGCAGTGCCGCAGTTTTCGGACCAACCCACCAATGCCAAGTATGTGGAAGATGTTTGGAAAGTGGGAATTAGAGCTTTGCCGGATGAGAAAGGTATTGTTCGAAGACGAGTATTGGAAGAATGCATAAGAGAAGTGATGGAAGGAGATAAAGGAAAAGAAATTAAGGAAAATGCGATTAAATGGAAGAATTTATCTAAAGAGGCCATTAGTGAAGGTGGTACTTCGGACAGAAATATTAACGAATTTGTTGCTAAATTAATTTCATCGTAGTGTGTGCATGTTAAAGTTACAGTATGAATAGTTTGTGAATTTTTGAATGATTATATTAAAACAAGAACAAAATTGTAAGGCGAATAATTTATAATTGCCTAGTTTATTGGTTGTACAACTGTGGTTTTCTTTATATGTGACTAACATAAACTGCAGAATTTGCAACGAAATCATCGTCAAATAGTAATTAGTGCGCGGAGAATGCGAAATCCCGTGTGCTACTTCTTTTGTTGTTGATTATTAGCCACAGAATCAGAAAAATTAAAATTTAACTGTTTATAAATAATAAAAACTAATAATTAAATATATTTTGTCGCTATTTTATCAACAAAGCTTTCTCTTCCTGATTTCTTAGTCGATTCCGACTTTTTTATGAGTCGTGAACTTGGCCATAACCATGCCTGTTTCTAAATATTGTGCATCAAACCAGTTCTTCTTCATATATATATCACAACCAACCAGAACAGCTATTGGAGGAAATAAAATGGCGCAGGCTCATGCTTTATTCCTTCCTTACCCAATCCAAGGCCACATCAACCCCATGTTACACTTCGCTAAGCGCTTAGTTTCCAAAGGAGTTAAGGCCACATTTGCCAACACCGCATTTCTTAGCAAATCCCCCCGATACTAGTATTAATTTTGGAACCATATCGGATGGTTTTGATGAATCTGGCGATACACCGGAAGTGAGTCTAGAAGCTTACATTTCTACTTTCAAGACTGTAGGCTCACAATCCCTTGCAGACTTGATCAATAAGCTAAACAATTCTGGCCAACCTCACAGCAATTATCTATGATGGGTTCTTAAGTTGGGTACTTGATGTAGCTAAGCAATTTGGAATTCTAGGGGTTGTGTTTTTTACTCAATCTTGTGCTGTTACTAATATATATTATCATGTCCAAAGAGGGCTTCTTCCATTACCTCTAGAATCGGAAACACTTGTCTCCATTCCTTGATTGCCTTCAGTTCTGAAAGTTTCTGAGGTTCCATCTTTTATTAAAGATTATAAAGTGGATGCTGATGTTTATGGTTTGTTAGTGAATCAATTCAATAACATTGATGAAGCTGATTGGGTACTTCACAATACATTCCAGAAAATGGAGGAAGAGGTATAATCTTCTTTGCTTTAATTTCTTATTTTAGCAAGAATGATCTTTTTCCAACCGCAAAATTAAAATTTTTTTAGTTAAATTAACAAGATTCGATCCCCTACATCTCGTAAGAGAGGTGCATCATTCAAAACATTTGAGCTATAGATCATTAATTAATTTCTTTTGTTGTTTTTGTCTCTCTCTGATTTAGAAGGTGAATTTTTTGGCTAAAAAATGGAAGTTGATAACAATAGGGCTAACACTTCCATCAATGTACTTGGACAAAAGAATTGAAGGAGATAAAAACTATGGTATCAATCTATTTAAACCAAACTCAAGTGAATGCATGAAATGGCTGCAAGACAAGCCTGCTGCATCTGTTTTATACGTATCCTTTGGAAGTTTGGTACAACTTGGAGAAGAGCAAATGGAGGAAATTGCATGGGCATTAAAGGAAACTAATTTCTACTTCTTATGGGTGGTTAGAGAAACAGAGCAATCAAAACTGGTAAAGGATTCATAGAGGAGACATGTGAAAAGGGTTTAGTGGTTTCATGGTGCCCACAATTAGAAGTGCTAGAAACTGAGTCAATCGGATGTTTTGTAAGTCACTGTGGTTGTTGAAGGTCTGTGCTTTGGAGTTCCAATGGTGGTAGTGCCTATACGCTTTGACCAACCCACTAATGCCAAGTATGTGGAAGATGTTTGGAAAACAGGAATCAGAGCTCTGCGTGATGAGAAAGGCATTTTTAGAAGACAAGTATTAGAGGTTTGTATAAGACAGGTAATGGAAGGAGAGAGAGGAAATGCAATTAAATGGAAGAATTTAGCTAGTGAAGGTGGTACTTCTGATACAAATATTGATGAATTTGTTGCCAAATTAAGTGTTTTGTAGCTCACATGCTTGTTTCTCAATTCGAAATTAATAATTCCACCGTTTTGACTGTAAAATGATGATGTTTGAAATATCTAAGCTATTTCATTCAATTTGGCATGTGTCATAACTATTATTAAAATTTCAACATAAAATCGCAGGCCTTAGCCTGCAGATCTTACAATTATATTATTTGTAAAGCTTTGAACAAGTAATCCATTCAACCCAGTTCTTTATAATGAAAAGAATATGTTAGGTAAACCTCTCTGTTTTTTAAAAGATGAAAACATGTCAGCCAGAGGATGATGGTCACTTTCTTATGACCAGCCGCCGCCTAATAAAATGTCAAATCTATATAAACTACACTGTTGCAAATATCTAATGTATTCACAACCAATTCTCAGGTATTTTCCTGTTGAATCTCTCTCTATTCAACTACTCATAAAACACTAGAATTATACGTCTCAGGCTCATCAAAAAATAAATTAACATCATCATAAAATTTTGATTCATTGCAACCTGAATCTTTCTATGCCCGACTATGTATGCTTTTTCGTGGCAAAAAAGAGATAAGCAAGGGGTCAACAAGCAAGGTATACAGCTTATTTGATCATAAAACACAACTTAAGCAAGCATCAAATTGTAAATGGAAAATACTTATTAGCAATGCTGATTTAATGAATTCAGCAATAAATCGGGTTCAAAAATATCCTGCTTCTGATCTTCCCCTCAATGGTTAATTGAAACAGAGACATAAATCATAATCAAAGTCCCAAAGCTGTTCCAAATTTCACAAACTTCACCTTATAGTCTCAAGATGTATCTAAACTAGAAAGCAAACTACCTGAGAATATCGTGGAGTTACAATCTACTAAGAGCCATGCAAGACAAAATCATTGAGAGCAATGTATACTCCACAGGGGGAAAAAGATATGACTACTATAAGTAACAGAAAGCCCTAATATTGAAAAATATTAATCTTACAAGATACTACAAGCAGAACAAGAAGAATGCTGGAGGAAAGTAAAGTGAAGAGCAACTTCTAAAATATAAACTTGAGCTATAACAGTATACATACTATTAACATTATTTGAAGTGTGCGTGATGACAGATAATTACATAATTATGGAGAATACTTTGCCTACCTCATGCCTTCTAGTTGCCCTCAATTACTTCTCGAGCAACAATAAGTTCGTCCATAAAATCAGCAGCACCATTGTCCACAGGCACTGCAATCTCATCCCCAGTGGTAAAGTGGTATTTTTCGCCAATAGCTCGTAGAAGCTGGTATACTTCAAACATAGTGGGCCTCTCCTTGGGATTCGGCACCACACAAGAACATGCAACTTTAAGAAACTGGAAAACCTCATTATCAACACCTTTCCCAATCAATGATTCATCTATGGCATCTTTAAGTTGAGAGTTTCCGTTTAGCTGTGTAATCCATTCAACCAAACTACCCTTGAAGCTTTCAGGAGCCTTAGCAATATGGGTAGGTTTCTCGCCTGTCACCAACTCCAAAAGTACAGTCCCAAAGCTGTAAACATCACCCTTTGGAGTGGCCACAAGAGTTCTTGTATACTCTGGAGCAACATAACCCAAATCCCCAAACTCTCCATTCACAAAAGTACTCAAGTGTGTATCAACTGGATTCATCAGCCTAGCAAGACCAAAATCAGAAATTTTAGGCTCAAAGTCAGCATCCAACAAGATGCATTTAGAGCTTATATTTCGGTGGAGAATACGGGGATTACAATTATGATGGAGCCACGCAAATCCCTTGGCAGCCCGTATCCCAATTTTGAGCCTTAAAGGCCACTCCATAGGCTTCTTATTTTCGTCTACAGCATGTATATTATCATGCAAAGTACCATTTGGCATATTCTTGTACACCAAAAACCTTTCCTTATCAGCTATGCAGAAGCCTAAAAGGGGAACCAAATTAGGATGTTTCACACTCCCCAAGGTAGACATTTCAGCAATGAATTCCTTTTCTGAACGTTGTGAATCCTGCAGCCTCTTAACCATCAATAAAGAACCATCCTCAAGTACAGCTTTATACATAGTCCCTGTTCTTCCAGACCCAATGATATTTTCCTTGTTGAAGCTGTTAGTTGCCTTCATAAGGTCACTCATTTTCATTTTAGAAACTGATTTCTCAAACATAGAGACCTAGAAACGCAAAAATGTATATATATATCAATCAGAAAGGAATAAATATCTTAAAAAGGAGAGAAGACATATGAATATGAAAGCAAAGGTAATAACAATATTTGCTAAAATTTAGGAGATGTGCATTAGTGAACTTGCCTTAATGCCCTTTATTCCCTTTAAACTCTTTGCCCATTTATTTCCATCAGGATCATCATCCTTCTTCTTCTTAATCTTAGACATCTTTCGGTAGTAGAACAACATTGCAATAGCCACAATTATTGCAGCAAAAGTCACCCCGCCAATTGCAGCCCCAGCAATAACCCCAGTTTTAGGACCTTTTGAAGTTCCAGCACAGTCATTTAATGGCTTCCCACATAGTCCTGGATTATTTGCATAAGAATCCACTCCAAAGCTGATATTGCCGAAATTTGGCACTGGTCCCGTCAAGAGGTTATTTGCTACACTAAATGTTTTAATCCGATTAAGCAAGCCAAGTTGCAGAGGAATTTGACCTGTGAACCGGTTGTGGTCTAATTTAAGAACATTCAAATAGCTACAATTTGCAAGGTTCACTGGAATTGATCCTGAGAAATTGTTGGATGAGAGATCAAGTGATGTCACAAACCCAATGATTTTAGAGATATCATCTGGAATAGGTCCATACAAGCTGTTGCCTGAAAGATCTACACCAGTTATACTTGTGCAGTTCCTTATGCCAAGGGGGAAGGGACCCTTGAGCCCCATATCCGCAAGCCGGAGATTCAAGACTTTGTTCTCTTCAGGATGCCAACAGTCAACCCCAGTAAATCGACAAATGAATCCTTCAGTATTGTTGTTAAAGTTCCATGTAGTATTCAAGTAACCGAAAGGATCTTGAAGTGAATTTTTTATACTCCTCAAGCAAGCAATATCAGTCTCAGTGGCATAGCTCAAACTGCAGCTATGCAATAACCAGAGACCACTGCTCACTAAAATGTTAACAAACAGTCTAAACATCTTTTTCACTACAAATTCCACTAAATTTGCTAAAAGAACACCACGAATTGCTATTTCTTGAGCATTTGAGCAAGAAAATATATAAATTCACAACGAACCAGCTGCATAAGAACCAAAACCTGAAACAAATTTCAAACCAAGATAGGAAAAAAAACACAATTCAGCGTCCTGCACAAAGATTTAACATACCCACATGAATAATTCTATGCATCTATATTAAGACACGATCAGAGTCGCCAGTAATTAATCAGAATTCTAAAAGAAACACGAAGCTCTAAACAGAAACAGAAATGCGAAAGCAAAGTTGACCTAGTTGACTTGAATCAAATATTTAAATGTTGGAAATTAAAAGACAAAAAAATCAATAGCCACCTGAGATTTCAAGAATCCAAAGCCGAAAGATCAAAGAAAACTCGAAGCGAGTTACAGGCACAGCAGAGGAGAGGAACCGGCTCCCTTTCACGAGAAAGAAATGAAAGGAAAGACCCAATATCCCAACGAAAAGGAAAATGAAGTCTACGGTAGTAATGTTTGAATATTCAAAGCTATAATTAAAGAGCAAACCAACCCAAGTAAAGAAGAGAGGGTATAGTGAAATTAAAATTTAAAAACGAAAGATAAGTGTGAAAACGAGAATTAGAAGAAGCAGAGAGAGGGTTTTCGGCCTTCGGTTTATATTATTTGTTTGTCGGGTCAAACAAAGATGGCCATTTTTTCCAACACTGAGCTGACCGACGACTCGACTGAGCTGCAACATAGAGAAAACGCGCAATGACATTTTACATTTCAGTGCTTTTCGGTAAAATACTTGCCTTCTTCGTTAATACATCAAATCAATCAGATTTTTAAATTTTTAATATTTAAATTAATTTTATCCTTTCCCAACTGTGCATTATCAAAAATATCCTCCATTTAATTTTTTTCTAACTTCTCAATAGTTGAGTACATTGTACCTCCTGTTTTTCCATTTTTGTTTAACCAGCTTTTTTTAATTAGTTGTGATAATTTGGTGCGCAGATAATTGATTCTGTCAGTTTTTAATAAAAATTCAAGAGCAGTTGTGATTTTAATGTGAAATTATTAATATTTAATATAATTATATTTAATTTAGTATTATTTTAATAAAATTATAATTCTAATATAACACAACTATCGGTTTGAATGAAAAAATTGCGAATAAAAAATTATTGAAATAGCAGTTATTTGAAGTTATTAATCACTATTTGTTAATTTTAGAATTTATCAAACGGCTAAACTATAATTATTGAGTACCAAACAATTATCGGTTGCATAAAAACAACTAAATTAACACCTTCTAAATCATTAAGCTTTTTTTTACATCAATATATTAATTAGTAATAAAATTCAATTACCTCATATTTTTCATATAAAATCCATATAAATTTCAGAATATAATAAAGAGATTAATTTCACTGCCAAAGTGTTCAAAGTGTCTCTCTCAAAACAAACTAGAAGACATTGGCCTCATCACTTGATATCACAGCTGACCTAAGGAAAACACAATCAAAGATTACGATTGCTGTAACCATTGATACTGATTCAAGTATTTACATTGATCTGACATCCAATTTAATGCCATATGTGTGAAACTAAGGTGAATATGAGACTTTTGGCACTAAATAGATTCATTGTGGTTTGCGGACTAAAAATGGAGAACTGATTGAGTTGTGGATTAGATCGCACAACCCAATAGTTTTTGTTGGAATTTTTTTTATCAATATTCAATAACTTATGTAGAATTAGAGGTCAAATTGTAATTACTCTAAATGAGAGTTTTTATTTTTATATTTACTTACCTCGTTCACTACTAGAACTCAAAGTTGAGTTTTGTAGATGAAAGATTTTATTTTTGTCATTTGAGTTAGAAGTTTAATGATAAAGTTTAGTTTGGTCTTTTAAATAGAGATTTAATAATTTTAAGTGATAAATTATTAAAATGTCTAACAGTAGTAAACTAAATGGACAAAATAATATATTGAAAACTGAACTACTAAATGTTTAGTACGCCAAAAAAACAAGAAATAAATTATAATTAGTCCATATTTTTATTAATAATAAACTTATTTGTGTGTTACTAATAAAGGTAACTCACTGGGAGTGATATTTTTATTTACAAGGAAGCATGTGTACAAATAATATAATCTTTTATATGAATGAAGTGTTACAGTAATCAGGATTACTAAAATAACGAAATGTAAACTTAAGTAAAACGTAATGATGTAATTATATTATAAAACTTAATATTTTTAATGAAAATTTGGAAAAAAAAAAAAGCATGAAAGAAACTGATTCGTCCAGAAATGTAATGGAGGGACTCCAAAACTGAACCCCTTTTTTTGCTGTATGCGGAGGTGGCAGAACCCGATTGCCATTCCTATGGGATGCGGAAAATGAAAATGGTAAAACACGAGGGAAATTTTTCCGTCTACCATAGTTGTCTGCTAGATGTCTGGACTATTAATAGATGGGTCGGGCCGATTACTCGGATAATGGGCTTAAAAGCCTACATTAGACTTGGACTGCGTTGCGAGCACTCGTCGCTTTTTAACTGAAGCCACTCCAAGGAGGCAAAAGAATCAGAGACCCGACAGCTAATTTGTGAAATAGAAAAAACGAGAGTGCTCACGAAAAAAAAAAAAAAAAGCCAAAAGAAATAGGGGCTGCGATATATTACACTCTCTTTTGCCTGCTCTTAAAAACTTTCCCTTGTATTATCTCTCTCTTTCCTCGAGGGGTTGCAGAGTAGCAGCCAGCCACACACGCACACACAATCCCAATCCGCCATGGATGATTGTTTTCCTGCTCTTTTTCCGACGTTTTCGTCATCTTTTTTGCTTTAATCGCATAGGTAACTTTCTCTTTCACCTGCTCTCTCACTCGTTTATTTCAATTTCTTTTTGTTCTTTCCAGATCGGTTTGCATCTTATCTACAAAATTAACTCTCATTTTCTCGTACTTTATACATTATTTTCACTCCAAGTAGTTAGTTAGTAGGATTTTGTTATCCGGAAATACTTTCCTGTAAAAACAAATTCTATTGGTCATGTTTTGATTGCTGGTCTTAGTTTGTTTTTCTCCCAATTTGGTTTTCCTGATGGTTTAACTTTCTTTCTTCAGGGTGTTTTTTGGCAACTTGTTAGTCTAATTTGCTCGATCTAGATTTTGGTGAAATCAAGGGTGACAAAGCTGTGGTAAGATGTTGTCTTTTGTTGCTGAAAATTTCAACTGCTTTCTCATGCCTTTGTATGGAGCACTAGAGGGCGTTTGTGTGATGAGCTTTCTATAATAATAATGTCTCTTCATTCAGATTAAGCTAAACTTGGTATTATTATATTATGATATTAGGAGCCTGCTGGTTGCTTTATCTGTTTAGTTAGCTACCTATTTACTTCTAAAGTTGTTTTAGAAGGATCACATCAGACAACCTTTTTTAACACAAAGAAGCTATTTTTGTTGTCCTAAGTGAATTTCAATTGGCACATACATGGTTTAAAATGAACTGTTTAGCGGTTGCATCATGGATAGTTGAAGTTAAGTTCAGCCTTTTTAAGCTAATGGATGGATCATCGCGATTACTATTGTTGTGGTGACTACCACACCTTGAGCTTACAATAATTGCTTTGTTATTCCAATTTACAAAGAGATTTGTTATGGAAAATTTCTAATTCCTCAAAGTTTAGAAGACGAGAAAAGTCGGATTCAAAAAAGTTCCTCTACATTACTTAACTCTTCCTCCTTTCTTTGATGCTTTAAGTAAAAGCATATTATTTTAGTTCTTGAAAGTTATTATCTAAACTCTGATGCTTTTTTCTACTCATGCTTGGAACTGTGCTAATAGCTAGCTGTGTTTGGGTGTTAGAGTAGCAGAGTACTTATCTGCCCACATTGCTTCTCCCTATAACGAATGTGGGGGACTTTAGAAATAGTTTCATCAGAAAAAGCAGCAAGGTGAAAAAATTGTATAAAGTTGCGTGTCTTCAATTATGCTGTTGTATTGTAGCCTTACATTTTTAGATTGTGTAAGAAGGTCCATGTGTAAACAGTTTAAGATACCTTAGGTTCTTACAAATGGGTATATATATTTTGTGGCTGTTTGAAACATTGCCTTGTTAGTATTTTTCCAATTATGTCCCAATATGATTCTTGTAATTTTGTGTTTTAGTATGATTCTTACTTCATGTTTGACTTATTTTGATTTGTACTTGGCATGAAACTGAGCTTTCGAGCTATGGGTTTTGGTGATGCATGATATGTTTTTAGGATTTGGTCATGACATGTACCAAATGCTGTTCATGGTGTGTAATAATTTGCGTCATCCAGCTGAGTTGTTAGCTATATTTAGCCTTGATTGCAGTGGTGGTTGCTCAGTTTATTATCTTCACACTCCAATTCGTAATGCTGTTCCTTATGGTATGGCATTTATGTGTTTGGCCTGCCGGAAAGGCAGTATGATTTATTAAATGCATTTCTAGGTCATTATACCAATTCCTTTTTCCCTTATCCCTTTCTCTTCAGCTTTTCTGCCATGGAAGATACTGGATCTGTTGCAACACTCATGGACTCCACAACCTCAAAGATACAGCAACTTCAGAAAGCATTTGCTGAACTTGAAAGTCACCGAGCTGTAACACTCAACTTGAAATGGAAAGAACTTGAGGAGCATTTCCATGGGCTTGAAAGGTCCTTGAAAAGACGCTTTCACGAGTTGGAAGACCAAGAAAAGGAGTATGAAACCAAGACAAGAAAAGCCCAAGAAATTTTGAAGAAGCGGGAAGCTGCTGTTGTGGCCAAAGAACAAGCTTCACTGGTGAGGCTCCAAGAGAAAAGAGATGCTGCTGTCTTTGCCATTACTACTGCACTGGAGAAGCACAGGAAGGTATCAATTGTAGAACCTGCTGTTGTGACTAGTCATATCCAAGGTGAGCTCCCAACTATTGAAGACCAATCACCTCAAACTGTGGCTGCTGACAGTAACCTGGGGGAAGTTAATAATTCTGATGAAAATGAAAATGTGGAGGTGATGTCATATCCAGAGTTATTCAAACTATGTGAAGCAATGGACTCAGAAGGGCTGCATAAGTTTATCTCAGACAATCGGAAGAATCTTGTTGTCCTAAGGGAGGAAATTCCACTGGCTTTAAAGGCTGCAGAAAACCCAGCTCAATTGGTTTTGAACTCTTTGGAAGATTTCTATCCCATGGAATCACCAAGCATTGATGGAAAGAAGGATTCAGGTCTTCTGGGTCTTCGTCGAACCTGTATCATGTTAATGGAGTGTCTTAGCATTTTGCTTGATTACACGGATCTAGTTTCTGTTTCTGATGTAATATCAGAAGATATTAAAGAGCAAGCAAAGGCAATAGCTGAAGAATGGAAGCCCAAGTTGGATGCCCTTGATGTGGATGCTAGCAATGGTAACTCCTTGGAGGCACATGCTTTCTTGCAACTTCTGGCCACTTTTTGCATTGCTTCCGATTTTGACGAGGAAGAGCTTTCCAGGCTAATTCCAATGGTTTCTCGTCGTCGCCAAGCAGCTGAACTCTGTCGTTTTCTTGGGTTGTCAGAGAAAATGCCAGGTTTGCCTTTGTATCTGCATGTATTCTGTAGTCTTTGAACTTAGATAAAATATGCTGGAAATTAACTTGTTAGAAAGTTTGTCAAGTCAACTATCTCCTAGTATGTTGTATTTTCAAATTTCAATTTACCGTATCTCTGGTTTCTTTATATTGTATTACTAATTATGTTCTCTTTTGTGTTTTTTTCAGGTGTAATTGGTGTACTTATAAATAGTGGAAGGCAAATTGATGCGGTTAACTTGGCTTTTGCGTTTGAGTTAACGGAGCAGTTCCAACCCATACCTTTACTGAAATCATATTTGAAGGAGGCAAGAAAAACTTCACCTGTCAAGCCCGGAAATGCATCACCCACTGCTGTGCAGGTACATGTCTATGCCATTTCAACTTCTTTAAAGAGAATTTGTTGATACTGGTCCTTGCCAGCAAATGAACTGCATAAGAATTTAGAAATATAATGCATATTATTAATGAGAATGGGCCTGTTATGGTATGTATTATAAGTGGTGAAGATAGAAGCTTAGTATTATTTTCCTGTCATCAAGAATTTTATGCTGAAATCGTACCCCAACTTTTTATTGCATAAACATGTTGACATTGGCACACATGCACATGCTTCTGTTTTGAAAGATGAATATCCATAATCTCTGTGATCCTGAGCATTACATTGCTTGTGAGACCTTACCATTTTAAGATTTGTTTTACTTTGGTGGTCTTACACACTTAAACATTGAAAGTCTCAGATTAATGACCCAAAACTTTATAAGTTAGATATTGAACTAAGAGTAGAGTCAAAACCTTGTCTTATCAGATGCGTTGCTGATAGAAGTTCTTTCTATGAGTTTTCTTTTTCTTCCACTGGTTGAAGGTATTTGCTCCCCGTTGTGTACAGTAGTCATACGAGACAGAAAAGATATGTTGGGTGTTGCTTTTGTTCTATAAGTTCTATAATTATAGGGTTGTGTGAGCATTAATTTGTTGTTGGTGGATGCATTTACATGATGTATGACAAAGTTGAGATTGTTTCAGCATGAGGTGAATGAAAGGGAGCTGGCTGCGCTTAAGGCTGTTATAAAGTGCATTGAAGAGCATAAGCTTGAGCAGCAGTATTCTGTTGATCCTCTCCAAAAGCGACTTTCTCAGTTGGAGAAGGCCAAGGCAGACAAGAAAAGAGCTACCGAAGTTGCAAAGCCTCAACCCAAGAGACCACGCGCCAACGGTGTTGGTTTTGGACCCCGTGTCACTAACGTAGTTGCTGACAAAAACTTCTACCCTAGAGTCACTGATAGGTACCCCCAGTATGTCTATGACAACAGACCGTATGTTTACCCTGGACCTACTGATAATCATGTTCCTGCTCTTATGGGTTCTACTTACAGCTTCTCTCCCAACCCCGGCAACTACTTTGGAAACGGCTACCAGTACCAGACCCCTTATCTCCACTAGTTAGTAAAAACGCGAAAAGAAAAAAAAAAGGTGACTGATCTGATTTTAACTGCTAGTCTTTAACCCTTCAGTCCGTTGATGTTGTATTAATGAATTTAATTATCTAAGAAGACCAGGAAAAAATCAGAAAAAAAAAAGATGTCCTGTTAATTTTTAATCTGCTGTAAAAGAGATAATTTGATCCTCTAATATATGTACTCTGTTTTCTGTGTATGTGCTGCTTTTATTATCTGTTGTTATTTTCCTCTTCCATGTACATTGATGATCCAATAAGTAGGGTGATAAATTTTTCGTTTTATCAAGTTGATTTGAAATATCCCAACATTTCTAAAGACTACGAAGGAGAAGAAGGTAATTCAAATATTGCTACTAAAGCGAATTCTTTTTGTCTATTTTGATTTGAAAGTCCCAAAAATGGGTGTTAGAGCTCAATCCCTTGGGAGTTAAGAGTTCCACCCCTCAAATGGGTGTAAGAGCTCAGTTCTTCCTTTGTACAGTTTAGGTCTTCAATTTAATTTGTTTTTCAAGCTTATAAGATTGTTAAGCCACTATTAAGGTGAAATTGTTGGATGTGTAAAAACTAAAATTACTTTAAGGTTAAAGTATTATTTTTTCCTTGAATTAGCTTTTTTTTAAGATAATGATTTGTTTTGTCTGTATTTTAGAAAATTACATTATTTTATCTTTTATCTTTCTGTTTATTGACGATGCTTCTCATTATAAATATAATATTATTTTTTACTAAATCAACTTCTATTTATTATAAAAGCTAAAAACTAAACAATTGATTTAATCATTTCTCTTATGTTTTTAATATTAAAAAATCACTAATGAATGGTAACATTGTATGCTACATAATAAGGTATCTCTCCACTCTTTTACAAATTGCTGTTAACAAACATTAGTAGTCCTCTGCTTTGCATCAAATTGGTACTAAAATTAAAACATTTCCCTTATTAATCACCATTTTCAAATATTTCTCTAAATCACTTCACCTCACTTTCTGAACACTACAAAATAAGAAATTCAGTTTGTCCAAAAGAAAAAAAAAAAAAAAAGGTATTTATGTAGTTCTGTCGCCCAACAAATAATCGTTGGGTCTTTGTATTAGTATAAGTTGAAGTTGGACCGAGTCCAGAAGAATGTTTATGAGATACCACTGTGTTCTCATTGTTCTCTTGGATTTTCCCTCCAAAATCCATGAGGGTTGTATTAACACTTTCGCTCCTTCCAATTCAAAAATTTGAATCTCTCCCTACCTCTCAACAATTACCGTCAATATGAGGATTTCCGAGATTTCGTCGCCGGATTACCGGCAATCCAACCAAGACTGTCAATCCAATCCCAGTCACAATCAACATCATCTTCACTTGCTCTCTCAAATCGATTCTCTAATCAAACAAGCCGAAAACATCTCTCCTGCCAGTCCTTTACCAGAAACCACCTCCTCCGATCTCCGTCGACTCCTTTCTCAGCTGAGTCAACTCGCGCCTTTCCCTAATTCGCTCAAGCTCCATATCTGGAAGCTCAGCTACCGCTTATGGAATGCGTGCATCGATATTTCCAATGCGGCTTCAATCAATCGCTTATCCCCCAAATCTGTCGCCGAAAACCACGCCGTTCTCCGACACATTGCAGCCGATATGCTTTCCCTTGCGAGCGACGTCGTCGGTGTTCCATCTCCAGAAATCAAGTCCACTTTCTTCTACTACAAGACTGGCCTGGTTTGGCATAATCTTAGAAACTTAGATCTCGCTTCCGCTTGCTATGAAAGAGCAACTGATATTATCTCAAAGATCGATACAATAAAAATAACGGATTCTGGAGAGAGAAGATTACTCTTAGATTTGAATCTCGCGCGATCTCGGACTGCTTGGGAAGTATCGGACAAAAATCTCGCAATTGCTTTATTAAATCGGTCTAAAACTCTGCTTTTCGGATCGTGCGATCATTACAAGCTGCTTGCAGTTCAGTATTTGACATTTGGGAAGAATGAGTTATCCAAAAACGATACTAATGCTTTCAGTGAAGCGTTGAAGCTCTTCAACGAAGTTTTAGACCTATGCGAGAAAGGATGCAGTGCATCGAGAAAACGAGAACAAACAATGGAACTCAAGGAATTGAAGTCCAAAGCACTCCGATTCATCTCGGCGGCACACTTGCAAAAAGGGGAGCATGAGAGTGTGATTAAATGCGTTAGGGCGTTGAGAGAAGGTGGTGATGGTGGCGAGCAACACGCTAGTCTCCCTGTTTTGGCAATGAAGGCGTGGTTGGGATTAGGGAGATACGAAGAGGCTGAAAAGGAGCTGAGGGGCATGGTCATTAGTAAGGGAATTCCTGAGAGCGTTTGGATTTCGGCAGTGGAGTCATATTTTGAGGCAGCCGGGAATGCAGGAGCAGAGACTATTAAGGGATTGTTTCTGGGGCTCCTGGGAAGATGTCATGTAAGCGCCAGCGCGGCAGTCAGGGTTGCTTACAGGGTCATTGGGGATGGGTTTGGTGGAGCAGGAGGGCCAAGAGTGAGAGCCAAGGTGGTGTCGGAGCTTGTCTCTGACGAGAGAGTGGTGGCACTATTTGCTGGTGAGGCAACGGCTAGAGAGAGGAAAGCAATGCATGCTGTTATATGGAGTTGGTAAGTTAAGTCTCCCCAAGGAATTATATGCTTTTGTTTTGTTTGTTTTGCTTCGACATTCAAAATTTTGACTCTGAATTCTCATGGTTAATGGTTTTACTCTCGATATATTATTTTATTGGAGTAATTCTAATTTTAAGCTAAAATATGATTTCACTCTGCTGGGATTTTTCTTGAGATAAGAGTAGAAAAACTAATTGGAACTTTAAAGAGATATATCAACTCGTTTGACTTCTCAGGGGAATTATGCTTTCCACGAATGAAGTAAAATATTAAGCAGGTACGACAGAGGTAATTGCATTTTTCAGTGACAACAAGAATAATGAGATAGTGTTATCTCCTTCCAGCTGTATGCTAAATAGAAATCTGAGGAGTGTGGAAAATTTTCATTACTTGGCTTTCCTTTTTGTTTATTAAACCCCTAGCAGTTAACCTTAGAATAGGCTAGCTAGCGACCTTGCTCCCCACATTTTTGGCATGGCCCTGCAGCTTTGGCTTTATTACTTCAATGTGGTTGGCTTGGCTTCTTTAAAAAGGCTGGGAGGTAGATTTGGTTTCAAGCACGAAGTGGACAATAGTTGTTTTATCAATTTTTTTTCTTTCCACATTAACTTACTTACCAGAAGACTAACCTTGTTACAACTTGAAAGATTTTTTATTCAATCCTACTTTAATCCTAAAACCAATTATTGGCTTCATCCTCTAAAGTTTATTTCTCTGTGTGATCCCATATGCTTGTGTTGTACTCCAGCCATTGGAATGTATCATGGACTTGGTCAATTTAGAACCCGCGGCTGATAAACCTAGTATAGCTTGCACCATTTTTGACTTTCACATATCTTCTGACTTTTGCCTGATCATGTATAAACTTGAGTATTAGCTCCAGCTGCTGCTGCTGGGAACTAATGGTGCACTTCTTGTTGATTTATTAAATTGATGCGATGGAATATGCCCTATATATTGTTTACTAAAGTATAGTATGTATATTTTGGCTAATTTCACTATAAAATTGATCATTAAGTATGATCTTTTCCTAAAAGGCCTTGTGTAATTTGATCTTTTATGTCTAATCATTTTCTAACTCTCTTTACAGTGCTTCTGAGCATTTCAGATCAAAAGATTACAAGATGAGTGCAGATTTGTTCGAAAAGTCAATGCTTTATATTCCATATGACGTAGAGAACAGAGTTCTCCGAGCCAAGGGCTTTAGAGTTTTGTGTCTCTGCTACCTTGCTCTCAGTCAGCATGATCGAGCCCAAGAATATATCATTGAAGCTGAGAAGGTACCGTAAACTGAACAATGGAAACTTGGAGTTTGTATCTATGATTTCTGAGAATAGACCTTTAACTTCAAATTCAGTAAAATTTCATCTTTCTAATCCGTTTCTGCTTTTGCAGCTCGAACCCAATGCAGCCAGTGCTTTTCTTAAGGTGCTCTTTCTCTCTGTTGGTATATACATATCATAACCAATATTGCGAACACAGAAATGCACTGAGTTGCAATTTGATATTTCTTTTTGTTCGTGCAGTTCAAGATCTTTCTTCAACAAAATAACCATAGTGGTGCTATTAATCAGATCGAGGCAATGAAAACTTGCCTCGATTTCACGCCAGACTTTCTTTCACTTTCAGCTCATGAAGCTATTGCTTGTCATGCTCTTTCCATTGCAGTTACCTCTTTATCCAATCTCTTAAATTTCTACAACTCAGGAAAACCCATGCCAACAACAGAAGTTGAAGTTTTCCGAACTTTGATCACAATCCTCTCTAAGGAACCTGGTAATGAATCAGAAGTCCTCAAGTTCATGAAACAGGCTCATGCCAGATCATCTGAGCTCGGCAATGAATGCTTTTTCGGAAACGGAGAAGTTGGCAGGCGAGAAAAAAAATGGTTTGCTGTAACTTTGTGGAAATTTGGAATAAACTGTGCAAAGGAAAAGAAATATGAATTATGTACAGAATTTTTTGGTTTGATATCAGAATTCTATGCTGGCAGTTTTGATGGGCTGATGGAGGAAAACAATGTTATGGTCTGTAAATCACTGATATTGTCCGTAGCTGCCATGCTATTATCAGAGAAGCAAAACAAAGTTGCATTGATGGACAATGAACTGAAGCAAGCTGTTGAACTGCTAGAAAAGGCAGGAAAGGTACGCTCTCGCAGTCAATTTCTCAAATGGTGTTTCTATAGTGATTGACCAAACACGATAGAAGCTTATCGGTTTCTTGTTTGAAATGAAAGATCTGGGATTTTGTGTTCTGAATATTTCTCTTTATGCTTTGATGTGCTGACACAGATGCTAACTTCTTCGGGAGCTCAATTTAGTGATGACAAAATTACTGCAATTGAACCAAAGTTTTGCGCCATGTACACCATCACTGCCTATAATATACATGGAAGAGTCGACAATATAGGATCGCAACAACTCCACCTTGTAAAGAGTTATGCGGCCTCAAAGGCTTGCGATCCAAAGTATCTTCTCCAAATTGGCATTGAAGCCTCACAGGGTTCCAGGTCTAACCCTGAGGTAGCCATCTTTGCTCTAAATGAGTGCCTTTCAGCTATGCTTTCATCTCCCTCAACGGATTATCAAGACGTTGCCCTTGTAATTAGAAAACTGATTGTGGTAGCAAGCATTCACAAGGGTGATTCAGATGAAGATGTGGTGTATAATATGTACAAGCAAGCATATAGGATAATGGTTGGATTGAAGGAGGGAGAGTATCCGATAGAGGAAGGAAAATGGCTGGCAATGACTGCGTGGAATAGAGCATCAGTGCCGTCGAGGCTGGGGCTAATTGATGCTGCAAAGAAATGGATGATTGTAGCTTTGGAGCTTACAAGAAAGGTTTTAGGGATGGAGACTTACAGGGCTTGTATGGAGGATTCTGTTGCTGAGTTTGAAAACAAATTTCATTTGCAGAATAATGGCTAAAGCAGTTGCCTCGTTTAGTAGCATAATGTGTACATCTTGTAAAGAGAGTATTAGAGTAGTATCATCTGCATAGGCTAATCCTTACCAATATTGTTTCTTATATCTTCAGTATAAAAAATTATTTTATTTTAATGTGGCAGTCAGTATGAAAATTTGAGATAATACCAAATAACAAACTAAATTTAATTATATGATGATGATTAATGAAAGTACTAAAGGTTTTCAATCGAAACAAACTGCAAAACATAATAAACAATATAAATTGTGGTTCCAACAAACCAAAACTTTGAAAATAGTTGCTCTATTTAATATTTATTATCGTATTTTTATTTATTGTATGAAATATATGTTGATGTATTTCAATTATTTCATTTATTAATAATATATATATTTCATTTTAAAAAAAAAATACTAGAAAATTTGTATGAAATTCTTAAATTATGGAGATGCCAGATAACCAAAATCAATTTTCCTTCAAAAAAAAAAAAACACCAAAATAAATTTTTTATAAAAAAAATTACTATTTTATTAATTTTAGATTTTAAAATTCACAATTTAAAGTTGGGGTTATTCGACCCGAAACTTTACAAGCCCGGCTGAGCCCAAACCCATTAGTAGAGTGATGATTACCATCCAAATGTTACACCTCTCTGCTTCTCAATGTTGATATCATGGAGTCTGTTTCCATGTTCCTTTCTTCTTCTCCACACATCCCAATCCAAAACCATTCCAAAACCTTCAAATTCTCCAATACTAAACCTCATTCTCCCCTTACTAAATCTTCCTCTCTTCAAATTCAAAACCATCTCCCAATCCTCAGATCCTCTCTCTTAGCTACTAATAGTTTTCTCTCTTTCAAAGCACTTGAGCTCCTCACTACTCTTCCTTCTCTAGCCTCTGAATCTTTAACAACCCCAACAACTGAAAAAATAAACTTGGAATCGATTTTAGTTTCAATTGATGATTTCTTCAATAAATACCCATTTTTCGTTGCTGGGTGTACTTTCATTTGGCTTGTTGTTATACCAGTAACCAAGCAGTACTTGAGGAAATACAATTTTATTTCTGCAATTGATGCGTTTCGAAAGCTGAAGGATGATAAAAGTGCTCAGCTTTTGGATATTAGGGAAAAGAAGAGTTTGGCGGCTTTGGGGTCTCCAAATTTAAAGATTTTGGATAAAAGTGTAATTCAGGTTGACTTTTCTGAGGATGATGAAGATGCATTTGTAAATAATGTAAAGGAGAAGTTTTCAGACCCTGAAAATACTATTTTGTATATTTTGGATAAGTAAGTGCCATAATCAGTGCCCTTGTCTACTTCTTTACTTTCAATTTCATTATGAGTGCGTTGCTTCAATTAGAGAAATTGGGAATTTGGTGCTAAATTTTCAATTTCTGAAGAACAGAATTGGTGAAAATTGATAGCGAAACGAAAATAGTAAAATGCCTGAAGATAAGAATGAGTATGGCTTCAGCTATTTCATTTTCTAGTTTTTTTCTTTAACTTTGTTTCTTGTTACCTTTTGTGTGTAAGGTAGTTTTGATGGTAATTCAATGAGAGTGGCAGAGTTACTGTTCAAGAATGGATTCAAAGAGGCATATGCAATAAGGGGAGGTGTCAGAGGCAAAAAAGGGTGGTTGGTACGCTTATTTTCTTCAAGCTATAATCTTTCCTTTTCTTATATCAGTAGTTTAATGTATAAAGGTGTTGTTGCCTAATCTATAGATTAAATGAATGGTGGTAGAATTTCCCTTAAGCTTGATAAAGCCTTATATATACTATTACTTCAGCAGTTCAGTTTAAAATCTAGTAAAGGAAATAGCTAACTTGGTTGGTTGGCATCTTAAATTTTAATAGACTATCAGGTTAGTTAGCTTATAATTTGTTGCAAAATGTATGTTCTATGATGTTTATTCTACATTTGGCTGAAGAATGTTTCTTCTATTATGTTAAATTCGCTAACTTTACTTGGGATTAGATTAGGGTGCTCATATAGCACCATACTACCATAAGCAAGGTCAATTTTTCTGGCTTGCATTTGCTTGAAGTGAAATTATTTCACTCTTATTTGTGTATTTTCTCTTCAAGAGAAGCAAAGGAAAAGGCAATGGATCAAAGATGCTTCTGGCATTCTTCACAAATTTTAATTTATTATATTTTGTGTTTGCATTAAAATACAGGAAATTCAAGAAACCCTTTTACCGCCGTCTGTCCATATGTTACCAAAGAAAAAGAAGAAGAAGAAGAAGAAGGATAAAATCTCACAACTGGGAACTAATGGAAGAGCTGGAGAGCAGGGTGAAGAACAGAATGGCAGTTCTTCTGTGGCTCTTCTGGGGGAAGCAAGCGAAAAGGCAGACAATAGACACATAAACAAGTCCATTGAATCCACATTCCATATGAAGATTGATTCTAGATCTCCATACCCTTGTGTATATCTCTCACCCTCTCTGTGTGTGTCTGTGTGCGCGCAATTTTAGTGTATGTGTTATAAGAAAGCATGTTTTGTTACTGCAATTTGTGGATTGATGACACATGAAGTAAATTACTAACATTTTATGTGTATAATTTTTAATGCAGTATCCAGATTTGAGACCTCCATCTTCGCCAACCCCATCAAAGCCGTAGAAAGTTTCTGCAATTCGACTGCATCAGAGTAGCTTCTTTTGGATTGAAGCTTCTGTAGTTCCATGATGCAGCTTTGCTTAGGTGTATTGTTTTGTAATTGATTTATTTCTTTGTTTTGATAGTTGTTTCTGTATTACGAGATCAGTAGGAGGATTTAGAGATGTGATTTTAATTGTTTGGTTGACTGAAATCTAAATCAAACTGATCTAATTTCATTTTTTTTTTTTTTTAAAAAATTGTTAGTGTTTTGAGTTTTGTTTTTGTCAAAATTTCTATTATTTCCATTTGTTTACCATTTTTAGCAAAAAAGACACTAAGACAAGTAAATGAAGCCTGTCGAAAGTTTCAGAGCATTAACATTTTTTTTTTTCATGATTTGGTGATTATGTTTTATTATATCAATTTAGTTTGCTTTGGATTTTTATTTAGCTCCATTTTTTTTTTCTGTATATTAAGCCCCTCAAACTAACTAACGTGTCATTTAAACCAAGAAAGTATTGGCGTGCATGTCACTAAATCTGGGTGGGTGAGAATCCCCACTTCTTAGTAAATTTAAAAAATTGGGTGTAAAAATAAAGCTAAGTTCGGGGTAAAATTCGAACTTAATACATAAATTTTTACCATTAGAGACTCGGGTTGGGTAACGCTTAATTCTTCTTCTGGGTACAAGAAGAATTTTGTGAAAATCGGTCTCTGGCTTCAATTCTGCACTCTTTTCTATAACAACCACTGCTACTTAATGAGTATACTCTATTTTCTAGACTTTCGATTAATCATAATCTTAAGCTAAAACCGGAGATTTTTTTTTTTTGGGGGTCATTTTTCTTGAACAGATTTGAACGCTCCTTTTCTTTTCGTTTTGGCATTTTCAGATATCAGAGTGGATTGAGGCGATCAATCAATCATGGACGTTTCTTATTGGGATGGAACCCTATCGCTGAACGATTTTCGTGTTGCTGCCTCTGCTTTTGCAGACAAGTGGAAAAAAACTAACTCTGCTTTCCCTCCTTGGTTATGGGTTGATGCTTCCTTGGTTAGTTTTCACAATTTCTGCGTATTGAAATTGCCATAAAATAGCCATATCCAACGCCAATATATATTCATCTCGTTCTTTAACTTTCACTTGCTAGGTTGAGGGATTCTTGTCATTGGAGAACATACGTCTCTCAACACCAAGTGAGGTACTAGAATTTCAAGTTTACAAATTATTCACAAATGATTGGGTTTTGTTTAGTTATTTAAACATATTGTAAGGTTAAATTATGAAAGTGAAATTAATGTTTTTCCATTAATCCCAGATATGCAAACTATTGAATTATAAATGAGTTCTTCAAAATTTCTGTATTTCAATGCTTCACAAAAGTGGGATTTTAGTTTTCCATGATGCGAGAACTGTAGGAAAACAAGAAACAAGAGTACCAGAAATGTCTAATAATCTTGCTACATCCACTAATTTGTTTTTCACAGGACAATGAAGCAAGTACCGCTGGGGAAGAAGAGACTGGTTTGCTTGAGAATGAAGAGGCAATTGATGATGCCACATTGGTATGTTCCTTGAATCCCTCCTTTTCATATGTCATTTACCGGGTTTATTTTGTCGCGAGGCTTTTCTGTTCATGTTAAGTGAAGTCATATATTTCAAGTTATAGCTTATTCTCATTCTCCTTTTTCTTATCATATCATTATTCAACATTGTGCTAGGTAAATAACAATCATGATGAAGTGCATTACTATGATTTCCATATAATCTACAGTGCTTCCTATAGAGTTCCAGTGCTATATTTCCGAGGATATTGCAGCAGTATGTGCAGTGTGTTCACAATCTCTGTACTAAATGCTTACTCCACAATTGGATCGACTCTTGACTTCATGAATCATGATGCGTTAATTTATCAGTTTATAGGTTAATTTATTGTTTTAGGTATTTGCTGATCTGATTTTAGTTTATTTTACAGATGGACAGCCTTTACAGATGAACATAATTGAAAAGGAACTCCCTGCTTGTTCTGCAAAGGTGTTGCTAGAATCAAAATGGACTTTTATTACTCAGGAGGTATGATTTTCCTTGAATGATAATGCGGCCGGTTACTTTTTGATTGTTCATATTCTCTGCCATGAAGTATAATACTAGATAGTTACTGAATTCACATTAAGAACTCAAAGGAGTACTTACAAGTAACTAATAATAGCGCATTTGAATGAAGGAGCATCCATACTTGAACAGGCCATGGTACAAGTTACATCCTTGTGGAACCAATGAATGGATGAAGCTACTCTTCCATGACAAAGCTGCAACAGCAAAAAAGAATGCCTTGATCGAACTATATCTGGTGTCTTGGTTTTCAGTTGCTGGACAGGTGATTGGTCTTAAGGTTCCCATAGAAATGGTGAATGACTATCTCGGAATTGATGGCCATGATTTAGAGAGGAAGGTACTGAAACCTAATTTTAAATGTTCAAAGAAATGAACTAGCAGAGAAACTTCTCATTAGACAAACTTGCTGTAAAAGAAAAATTGAATTCTGTAATTCTTTTGGGTGATAAATACCATGATTAAATGCTTTCAAAAGCTATGTAATGTCCTCTACTCATTAATTTAAAGTCAACTATCCAATGTTCTCTTGAAAAGTTAAAATTCAAGAAATTCAAAAATTGTAATGCTCAACAATATAGAAAGAATGGTTTTGATCTCGATGTTCCCAACTGTACAACAAATTGAGTCTGGCTGAATTCACGAGCATTCGAAGTGAAGATGCTTTCTTTATGCTGGGATGCCTGCCAAACTGCATATAGTGCGACCCGTCTATGCCCCTTGCTTGAGATAAGTGTGCTTATCGTCCAGGCTAATGCATAATCTCTTCCTTCAATTGATCAAGTGGTTCTGTACTTCTCTCAGGGATTCGATCAAAGTAAGCCAGAAATTCTATGTTACCTTCAGCACCTTTTAAAGGAGATTCAATCCACCCTTTGCTGCAGAACCCGAAGTTTTCAACACCCTTTATAATCTTTTCCAGAACCTACATAACATAAACAAAAGTTATAGCAAACTGTGATCCTGTCCTCACAGTCCATTTATATTTGCTTCAATCTTACATATCCAGTCTGTAACTCGAATCATTACCTTATTTACCATTATAGTAAGTTCACAATATCATTCAATGTATAACCAAAACAAATATGTAAAGTGTACGATAACATTCGCAATTTTCTTCATTTCCATCTCCAATAATTATGGATTATCAGTAAATACAATATCCAATACATCAAAACATGCTCATATTAGTTAAATGGATTAAAGAAATTCTGAATACAAAAGAACCATGTTTATTTTAAACTAGCTTAAAAGCTTAGTCAGAGTTGGCAAAAACTGCTTGGCATTATTGGAAAGAGGGGATAAAAACGCATACCTCTTGGTGAACAAGGGGATCTCTAACTATGCCCCCGCTTCCGACCTGCAAACAATAACATGAGTCTAAATTTTACTTTTGAATGATCCCTCATCTTCAAAGTTTTGGATAGCATTGTTAAAAAAGTTAAATACTTCTAGCAAACTGTTTTCACCATTGAATGCATACCAGAGTTAGTGTGTCAGTAATGACATTTCAGTGCAACTTTACAAATTACTGAATAAGTGCACCAATAACAGCTCAATGCATAAAAAGACTGTAAAGACAAGCGATTGAGATGGTAAATTACTAATTGACCAAGGGATCCATAGGTCTGTGAGCGAAAAACATTATGTACATGCAATTCTGGTGTCTCCCCATGCATAATGCTTTGTTCCACTTAAATTCAAGTAAAAACCAAAAAAGTAACAGAAAAGGACCCAACTGTCCAGCATATAATTTTATAGATTCATTGCAATTGAGAAACTCAAGAAAAAGGCCACCATAATATTATCTTTATGCACACTTTAGCATTTGAAAAAAGAGACGTGTCTCGAATTTCACACTTCAGGTATCTTTTCCCAGAAAATACAAAACTGTGGGCCTTTTGCTTAATATCATAAATTATTCACAATTTCACAGTGCTAAATCCAAGCAAGTGAACAGGGTACTTTCAAAAAGAAGTGATACAACTAATTGTTAACAAAAGAATATCTACAAAATAAGTTTGGTGCCTGAAAACTCAGAAGGCAGATCACTTCTGATTTAGTAGACAGTCTGCAGAACTTCTCAAATATTCTTTTGTTAACAATCATTAAATTAGCTATCATGGCCAAAAGAAGCAAAGTTCAAGAATATAGTAGAAGATTTTCTTAGCTAAAAATAAAAGATAAGGGTCAGGTATAAAGAGTATAGTTTCTTACTTGTGATCTGCGAGCTTCAAATTGAGGTTTAACCAGTGTTACTAAAGCTGCATCTTCTTTCATAACTTTAACAACAGCAGGCATGACCTGCATAAAAGAAATACACAAAGAATGTTGAGCACCACAAAAGTAGTTGGAAGTAAGCAAGCAAAAGGTAAGGAAATGAGGCACCATAAACACATCACCTAGGTGTGAAAGCATACCAATAGAATAGAGATGAATGAAAGGTCTAAAGTCACCAAATCCACTTTTTGGGGAAGCCCAGAAAGGTATCTTAAGTTAGTTCTTTCTACCACTGACACACGGTCATCTCTTCGAATTTTGTCCGCTACCTGATGAAATAATTGTCTTAAATCAATCAATAAGCACTCCAAAATCAACTGAGACTTAAATTGCATTATCAAGTGACAAAGCAACCAGAATAGTCATAGCTGAGAAGAACATGAATTTGTCACAAGGAAAAGATAAAAATGGTAAAGACCAACTATACCTGTCCATAACCTACATCAACTCCATAAACAAAAGATGCACCATGCTGAAGTAGACAGTCAGTAAATCCTCCAGTGGACAGTCCTGAATCAAGAGCTACTTTTCCGGCCACATCAACGCCCAGCTGTTCAATGGCAGCTTCTAACTTATATCCTGCTCTGAATTAGCAGACAGCAGTAAAAGTTAACATTTCAAGATAAACCAAGCAGCACGGAGAGGTAAAGAATTCCATCTAGAAGGAAGTTCTATCGGGTAAATAATCACCTACATACATATTTTGGAACTTCAGCGATTATCTCTACAACAGCTTTGTCAGAGACAGGTGTGCCAGCTTTGTTCACCACCTTCCCATCCACAAATACTTTGCCTATGCAAGATGTGTCCAACAACTATATCAGTTCCAAATATAGATTAAATGCAGAGTTTATAGTATGCATTGATTCAAGCCGAAACTGTTACACTTACACAATAGCATAATAGGAATAAAGTATGATTGTTTGCAAATGAAGATACAACTAACCTTGTAAAATCCAAGACTGTATGAATGTTCGGCTATATTGCTGGAACCTTTCAAGACATATTTCATCCAGCCTCTTTTTCCTAAAAGATACAACAGCAGAAAAAAATAAGAAAAATAAGGAACTCACATAAAGAGTTAAATGCACTTTTTACCACTTCCATATAAATTCTGAAATTACAACCTTGTTCATGTATTTAGCAATTATTATGATTTAGAGCATAGTTCAAATTCAAAGATAAATGCTAACCTATTTTAAATAGTTTTGGAAGGGTGTTTGGAAATTTAAACTTATTTCTAAGTTATACTAATTTCAAAATGTCACTGCTAAGCTAGTACTCTAGTAGATAAGTGCTATTCTAATTTCCAAGTTTAAAAAGTTATTGTAGTTGGTTTGGCTGAAACTCATTGAATTAAGAATTCGAACAAAACCAATGTTGAGTAAGCAAGGAATGCACAAATTTCAAAACTATGAAAGGAAGTAGTAACTTACTTTTTAGGAATTGGAACCTTTCCTGCTTTTGCAGCAGCAAAACTTCTATAAGAAGGAGTTTCTAGTTTGATCCATCTAACTGAAAATTTCAATGATTAGAACTTGGTAATCGATAAAAAAAAAAAATCTGGATATCCGAACTATTCTAATATTGCCCACCAACTGTTTGCAAAAAAGACCAAATGACTTGAAAACAAATCAAAGCATGGTGACAGAAACAGAGTATACCCGAAAGATAAGGAGTACAGGTTTTGGACCAGAAACAGAAGCCGTAATTATTGAAATTGCAATAATTTCTACAGTAGGAGGAAACGGAGGGAAGCTTAAGAAATTGATACGCCATTTTTAGGGCTAAGCTGCAGCTAACTGAAAGCAATGTATTGGGAACCCAAAATATTCTGCTACCCGCGCAGAGCAGAGTCGGAACGGCACCGTTTCTTTCTTGTTAGGGTAAATAAACTAGTATAAAACTACTCCTACTCGTATATACTTCTTTTTTTTTTTTTTTTTTTTTGAAAATGAAATACATATGCATATGCACGTTACAAATATGTTACATATACACATTATCAATTTTATTTTTAAGCATGTTTATTAGTGTAATGAATTTTTAATTTTTATTGCTGAAAAGTATATTCCAATTAAAATGAAGTTATTAATGAGGTGTTAATTATATCAAATATCATTTGGTGTATACTTAAGTTCTCTCAGAGCCATACACATGAAATGAAATTAGGAAATGTTATGTGGATAAGCTGAGGATAAGGTTACACCACTTACAAACAACATCTATCCAATGAAAATCCCACAAATTGGACACCTCATCAATTTCAGCTTTAGCTTCACTTACACAAAATCCTATATCCTTCTTTCCTCCTTGCACAGGGGGCCATTTTTCAAAAGGAAAAAAATGGCTACTGCTACTGCTTCTCCAATGGCTAGCCAGCTCAAAAGCAACTTTTCCTCATCTATCACAAGAGGACTTGTCACTCCTAGAGGCATTTCTGGTGCTCCATTTAGAGTTTCTACTAAGAGAAGTTCTTGCTTTACTGTCAAAGCAATTCAATCAGAAAAGGTAACAAAATAAATTTGTCAATTTGTTCATATGATTTCATTGTTCACTTCACTGCTCAGGGTAAAATCTTAATTATTGTGCAAAATTTAAGAAGTTAA
Organism: Croton setiger; assembly: GCA_948099555.1. Lineage (NCBI taxonomy): Eukaryota > Viridiplantae > Streptophyta > Magnoliopsida > Malpighiales > Euphorbiaceae > Croton > Croton setiger. The sequence goes on along the minus strand of CANUEY010164968.1, from coordinate 15,742 downwards.
TTAAGTTTTAAACTGGTAATAGCTTGATTATGTCAGTTTAAAAATTTTTAAATGACTTGTTTGGTGTATGTGTCAAGTATTTTTACGATTTGAAGTGGCTAATGAATCAAATAATGTTGGGGAAACAAATATTGCAGCCAACATTTCAAGTGATTCAACCAATCAACGGTGACCCTTTCATTGGAAGCCTCGAAACTCCAGTAACATCAAGTCCATTGGTAGCATGGTACCTCTCCAACTTACCTGCCTACAGAACAGCAGTGAGTCCACTTCTCAGGGGCATTGAAATCGGGCTAGCCCATGGGTTCCTCCTAGTTGGCCCATTTGTGAAGGCAGGCCCACTGAGAAACACAGAATATGCAGGAGCAGCAGGGTCATTGGCAGCAGGAGGATTGGTAGTGATATTGAGCATATGCTTGACAATGTATGGAGTTGCATCATTTAATGAAGGAGAGCCATCCACTGCACCAAGCCTAACATTGACAGGCAGGAAAAAGCAACCTGACCAGTTGCAAACTGCAGAAGGATGGTCTAAGTTTGCTGGAGGGTTCTTTTTTGGTGGAATATCTGGTGTCATTTGGGCTTATTTCCTTCTTTATGTTCTTAATCTTCCTTACTTTGTGAAGTAAATTTTATTTTTTATTATCACTCTCTCTCAAAACCTCTGTCAATTGTGTATCTACCTATTTATTGGGCTATGAAAACTGCATATTTGTGACCTTATTACATGCTTAACTAATAACTATTAGTTGTTTTAAATAATTAATAATTATTTATGAAGCCTAAAAGCATGAATTAATGAGACTAGTATTTTATAAAATTATTCCATCGAATACTAGAAAAAATAGATTTTTTTTTATAGCATTTTTATCAATTAAAACACAAGAAACTATTTGAAATGTTGCAGATGGAGCCTAAGTTTAGTCTTATGCAATCGGAATTGCATTTAAATGGCATTACAGCCAGTGATGCGGTCGTGGCTAATTAACTAAATTGGCATCACGCTCTGCTGGAATACATTAGGTTTTTCCAGGATTTTCTGCAATATTTGTTTCACTAGTCCAGCTCCGAAAGCTTTCTCAGTTGTGACCTTCTCAACAAAGCACAGGCTCGAAAGGGGGAATCTAATAAATGAAGCACAAGCTGCGCCGATTCTTTGATACAAGCAAATACGCATGACTTAAAAACAGCAAAAAGAAAGCTCCAACCTCCAAAGAAACAGATTTATAGAACAGTAATATGATGCTTATCATTTTCTAATGTAACAGTACACTTCATACAAGCACTACTTTTATACTAATAATTTGGGAAATTATGATGCTTTTCCCTTCTTCAAATTGTCAAATTACAAGTGCATACAGATTGCATCGTACAGAATACACTAACTCTGTATGACATGTCACTTGTTTGATGGGAAGATTTTAATCATTTCTCAAGCTAATAATTAGTTAAACTCTACTTTCTGGCTTGTGAAAAATATGAACATTCTGAACCAGACGAAAAAGCAGAAAAATAAACACGATGATGAATGACTACATAATTTCAGAAGTCAGATTGTTCACCAATCTATACCCAATTCTCTCGATAGGAAGAGATTGTTGATATATAAAATGACTGGTGCACATGCAGCAATGTAATGCTCCATTTGAATCTTCGCAGAGGCCTCTGAAATGAAGAAGAAATGCATTAATATACGATAAGAAAAATAACTATATAAAAGAATAGTTTCTTTTATCTTGGCTATGCAAAGATCTTCCGAAAGCAAATTCGAATTATCAGTGAGCCAAATTCAGAAAAAATATATTCACTTAAATTCTTCAATTCAAAGCCATATTTTCATGGAAGCATAAAACCAGGTTCCAAAATAAATGCAAAACAACCAATCACACAACAGTAACACATTCAATGTAGACATTATGCAATGAAAATTTCATGCTAGACCCTATTTCATCAGAAATGATATCAAATTATATCTGATATCCATAAATTTCTCAGTTGACAAGAGGCCATACAAACAATTATAACATAGCAAATCAGATTTGTGAGTCAATTGGAAGACAGATTTGATACTTCAGCCTTCAGGCAATTATCTTAACAATACATACATATCATGAAAATATTGGCTGTTTCACATGATAAACAAAGTGTTGGTTTGTGGAAGCACTCACCGTCTTCATTCAGCTTATTCAAAAGTTGTGCTTTTGTAGGAAGCGCATACATTCCTGCAGCAACAGCTTTTCTAATAGCCCATCCATGATGGGGAGCAAATACCTGTGCATAAGCCTTGGAAGCTGGGTCTTTCAAAGAATTCCCCCTGCCATGAGAAAATAACAAGAAACATCAAGCATCTTACCAACTTCAACACAAGACAATCAACTTTACCATCTCATTAACCTGCTAATTTGAGTATACTGCATTTTAGAAGTTAGAAATGGATACTAAATAATCAGGTCCATTTCAATTTCACACATGATAACTATTAGAAATGGATACTAACTTCTCAGATACATTTCAATTTCACACACGAGACCTATGCCACATTCAACTTACTTTGTCACATAAAAATGATTCAACTTTACTAATACGTAATAAGGTCTATTTTCCAAAATTTGAACAGAAATTAATTTGGATGTCTAGCATAGCAAAAAAGATTCCTTTTCTATATGTGCATGGACATTATTAGCTAGCTGCAATATGAGAATAGGGACTTCACAAGAACTCAAAACAAAAAAGTCCAAATATTTGAAATCTAAATGGAAAAAAGTAGCTGTAAATTACATGAGTAAAATAAACTGGATTGATTCAGGTGGTTAAACAGCTATGCAACAAAGTAGTCATAAATCAACTAGATTGACGACCCGTGAATAGAATTGTTAATAAGATTTTAACAGAATACGTTCTCCAAAAATGTGGAGTATACAGTCTGCTCTTACATATTTTATCTTATTTGGGAAACATTCTATAGAATTTCCAATATGGCAAAACAAATATTTAAGATAACTGTTGTCACTAAGTCTTCAAAAATACTTAAATGCCCATTAATATCAAAACATAAACCAAAGGCCAGTAACTATGGAAGAAAATAATTCCTTCAGTTCTGCCATTAAGATATGCTCAAGGATTTAATTAGCTCAATATCATATAAATAAAAAGAAAGCATATGTTTCTGGCTCAGCATCTTGGTTTTGCAAAACTATTTAGCATATCCATATTTAGATAGCATCCTCTCTTGTCAAATTTCTACTACCATGACAGACAAAAGAACCTTTTCAGGATGTGTGTTCATGGCAGTGGATAGTTAGTGGTTTCGGGAAAAAAGGAACAATAATATTCAACTAGGAAGGCTTTGGTTATTGAAACTAAAGCATTAGTGCAATACCCATATTTATAAATTATAATATAAAAGAGATATCAAAAGCAAGTTGGAAGATGGAATACTACTGTCAATGCTAAATCAAAGTTTTACTCTCTGTGTCAACGTCAACGCTAAGTTAAAGGGTACACGCAAAAAAAAGGCCAATTCGGCTACTTTTTGCTCAATTTCTCGCAGAAAGACCTGTGATTATAGTTCCAAAATATCAAATTGGTTACTCTGTTAATGAGGAAAAAATCTTCTTTAATAAGAAAGAAAGAAATGACCATATATTGTGAAATACAGCAATTCTCCTAACAAAAATATAAAAATGAGATAAAAAGCCAATGCCATTTAATTGTGTTTGATAACATCCAAAAAGACACTGTTTTAAGAGCTCCAGAAGCATGAGCCCACAAAGCAAGTATATGCTCCCTCTTCAAAAAGGCATAAACATCCATTTCTTGATGACATGCCCTTGTTCTATTTGCAACCTAGAAAGATTGCTATTTGGAACATACATCCTGTTTTATGAAATGCCCCTCAATCTAGAAACATGGGGAGACAATCTCATTTTTGGTTGAGGATGAGAAAACAGGACCAGAAGATGGATCATGATAATAATTAAACATTGTAGGGGACAATCGATGCTTGATGGATCCAGCAAGATAGTATGCAAAGTTTTGTAGTTGTACTGTATACTTCAAAATGCATCATTTATTCAGTTATCTTTTATAGGATCAATAGACAACTACCTCGCAGAATGCAAATTAAATTTGTAATATAGCTCTTCGTAAGTACACTCAGTACAAACTGAAGGAAATAGAAAAAAATGAGAAATGTAGATCAATATATCATTTAATTGCCATTATCAATACCAGAAAGACAACAAAATTAGCATTTTTTATAACCTCAAACAATCAAAGGCAGGGAACAACTAATAAAGGAAAGGGATTGTATCAACTGAAAACATCAAAATAAGTGGAAAGAACAATAACATAATAAATACTAAAAATACGTACTCTGAAACAAGAATTTGCTCAAAAAGAACTTTGACCATGTCAAGCCCACGCTTTACCCTCAAAAGATTTCTGGAATGACTACCACCTTTTCTCACACAATCATCTTGTATATCCCTCTCCAATACAGCTTGCAAAGAGCCAATCGATTTCGATGCTTCTGCAAGGTCCCGAACCTGTTACACAAAATCAAAAGCACATCGAACAATATAAATAGAACACTTGGATTGAAGTTTTCTCTAGAAACAGACGAACCTTTGCTACATAATCCATTTCAGCAAACTTGAAGGCGATGCCTAAGCAGCCAAAAAGAGGAGACACAAGAGAACAGGCTCGAGAAAATGGCGCGACTTCTATATCAGCAGACTGTGAGTTTACAGTGGCCGAAAGCTCCTTAAACGCCTCCGCCATCTTCCTTAGTGGTTTCTCGGATTCGAATCCCGCCATTGGTTCAATACTGTAAGAGCTGTGTGTTGTCTCCGTCTCCGATCCGGTCAACGCAGGACTCGATCGGAGAAAAAGGTAAGGTGAATGGGAAGTTTGTTTGCTGCCAGTGAACAGAAACAGGAATAAACTGGAAAGTACACTATTGATACTTTTTCTTTCTTAAAATTTTTTTACGGATGCTTTTAGAAAAAAAAAAAATTAAATTATTCTTTTTTGAAAAATTTACAATTTCCTCCGTATAGTTTTTTGTAGTTTATGTAAAACCCAGGGAGGAAATTAATTTCCTTTTTTTTTATTAGATATTTTTGGTTAGACCGATTTAATGACACTAAACCGAAACAAAATCAGCTTAATTCCATTGGTTTCAGATATAGTTTTTCAGCCAAAATGGTTCAATTGCATCACATAATCGAATGGTTTCTTTAAGTTTCCTTTCCCAAACTTTTTTTATTTTTATTTTCGCGGAAATGACGATGGCCAGAGAATGGCTATCCTAAGCAAACCCTGTATAACGGTTATAACGGCCTCATTTGTTCAACGCAAATTCCAAGCTACAACTATATACCAATGGAAATTCAATTTAGAACCCTTTCCTCTGCTCACTCCCACCATTTCCGATTCCCTTTTCGCACTCTAAATACACCTCCATCATCAATTCTTCGCACGCCGCCTCGAAACCTCCCGAGAAAGACTCTCAGTATCACCTGCAGATCCAATGCCGATGATGTAAGTTTTCCATTTCGAATCAATTGATTGATTTGTATTGGCTGTTAAAAAAAAGGATTGATTTGTATTGGTAGTTGGTACTTGTAGATAATTCTTCTCTTCAAATTTGAGCAGGATTATTTGATAGATGCTCCGGTTTCTGCTGGAGATGGCTTTTCTTTTAGTGGAGGTATTTGACCTTAATTTTTTATAGAATTAAATGGTTAATGTACCATTAACAGCTTTAAGAAATCTTGGTAGTTTCATTTGGATAGGGAAATATTCCGACGAGCCTAGCCCTGCCGATGAATGGTTTAAGCTAGGAAAGATAGTAAGTTTTATTCTTAATTGTTTTTCTTCTGGTTTAATGGTATGCTATTCAATTGAAGTGTAGCATTTCTGATATTTATTCTTGCATAAAGTTTTCACCTTGTTTCATAATCAGAGTTTCAGCCTAATAGTTTTCGGGGTTTTAGGACTTACATTAGTAAAAGATGGAATCTTTAGATTTATAAACATTTGAGCTGTTTACTTGGTTTTTAAAAAAAAAAACAAAAAACAAAAAAAATAACCCTAGTTTTTCTCTTTCTGCTAGGTGAAAACTCATCCTGTTATGGGTTCTGGTGCAAAGGCAAAAGATCCAATATTTGGACTTAAAATGGGTGCCGGCTCTCAGTCCTCGGATGATGTTTTCAGGTCCAAATTTAGTAATCAGTTTGGAGACAACTAATCCTATTTTATCTGATTATTCTCTTACAGTCAATAAAATATACTGGAATTGAGATTTCATTATTTGCAGGGCTTGCGACTGAAACATGCTCTATCTATTTGATTTTGTGCATTAGATGGTTTTGTGTTGAAAGTGGAAATGCCAATAACCCCACCGTGGTATTAGTTCATGGTTTTCCTTCACAGGTAAATTTCTTATCCATTGTTGGACAATTTATTTGCTTTTGCTTCATGTTCACCATATATCTCTGATAAGCTTGGATGTCTATTGCTTATTCACATATAGTTCCTTTTCTCTTGGGAATGCAATTGTTAAACTGCTGTCTAAACTTTCATATACGATATGGTGTTGAGCTTCCTGTATATGTAGTATATCTTCCATATTATGTTGGTTTTTCAAGTTTGCTGTAACTTGGAAATCGAGACTAAAGTGGTGCTTTGTTTTTGACAGTTGAGCCACATTGGTATTTTAGGACTTAATGGAAAACGTAAAAAGGACAGGAATATTATATTTAAATATCTTATTTTCATAAGTTTATGAACTATGTTCTTACATAATACAAACATTACTCAGATTTTGGGTCATATGGTCATAGAAGCATATCCTGATTCTATTCCATCCAAAATGCAATTCATGCATAGGCTATCCCGATTGAGGTTATGGTGCTTTTTTTTTTTCGAATTTATCTTTGAAATGTATAGCTTCTTGATGTTTATTGAAGCCTTTTATATGAATCTATTCCAATATGATTTTTAACTGGCTTTACATCATGCAGTTGTATGTCTCACTTATTTGATCTAATTGCCAAAATACATTTCTTAATTATTTTTCCCTTTTTGGGTGAAATTTAGTTTATTATAGTTCTGGAAGCATACATCAACTTTTGCTTTCTGCTTTGATATTAATACAATGTCATTGACTAATCACTGTATGTGTGGACTTGATATATAAAATAAGTTTTAATTTTTTCACAGGCATATTCATATCGCAAAGTTCTTCCCATACTATCCCAAAACTATCATGCTATTGCTTTTGATTGGCTAGGTAAGCTTTAATTTCATTCTGTCAAATCAGTTATTCTTTGTTCATTGCAAGTCTCTGTTTATTGCATCAATTTCTGGTAAAATAATGGATAAACCTTTTCCATATTGTCTGATTATGATTAATTTAAGTTGAATTGGAATGTATAAATAATTAAATATGAGTAGGTGAGGCAACATTACAGTGGTTACAACAAGGACTTCCTTGTTGTATATGGCTCAAGGTTGAGTCATTTTCCTATTGAATAGCCACCTTGTGGACCAGGAAAGGTGATTGACTTGAAAATCAAAGTTACCTTACAGGATGCATCAGTTTGTTCCATCTTGGTGGTTTTTGGGCTTCAGAAAAATGACTTGGATGCTTGAATTTACTTAAATTTCTTCTGCGAAGAATCAAGTATCATTATGAAAAGTTTGATTAAGATATTTGGTACCAGCTTGATTCACAATATATATCTCTGTTAGCAGTTTTAAGATGTTCTATATTTTCAAAATCAATCATGGTTTGGCAACTCTTTAAAATCTTAGCTGCAAGTGATTTCACTCCTAGGAGTCACTCAGATCTATCTTCTCTACACTATTGCAGTTAGGTACAAACTAAGATGGAAAACATTTCTGCCTCCTTTTTTCTTCTTTTGCAGGGTTTGGATTTTCCGATAAGCCTCAACCTGGATATGGTTTTGACTATACTCTATATGGTATTGTTTATCAGCTTAATCGCATCAGAAACTTCATATCAAGTTCTATATTACAATGTCATACTTTTAAATAGATGATACCCATTGTTAATTCTCTTCTGATGGTTGCAGAATATGTATCTTCCTTGGATTCCTTAATCAATGAAATTGCCATCGATAAGGTCTCGCTTGTTGTGCAGGTGATTTTTCCTACTCTCGATCTATAGAAGCCTTACATGTATGCAAAAATGATATTTATCACTTGACTAATAATTAAGAACCTCTCATCTTTGATCTATTTCTCAGGGCTACTTCTCACCAGTTGTAGTTAAATATGCTAGCAAGCATCAGGAAAAACTTAAGGATTTGATACTCATTAATCCTCCCGTATGTATTTTTTTAACCTCCGTTTAGCTTTGATTTGCTTAGCACCACAGTTTCTTCATTTATAATTTATATCATACTACAATTGCCCCGGGGGGAGGGGGTTTAATACCCCATCGACATCTACCCCCTCTTAAAATTTTCTTGCTTGCTTTGAGTGTGTGACTTAATCCCATTTCCTTGGCATTATGTCAAATGACTTTAACGGCCAATTACTATCCTCTCTACTTTATGTATTGAAAGCACTTCTGTACCAACTTTTGTGTGACAGAGTGACATTCTGTAAGAATGTCATATTTCACTGCATGCACAAAAACAAGGTGATGATATAACAGTTTTTCTTGGATGATAATAATTTCATGCCTGTTCCTTTTCCTCCTTTGCTAAGATAATTGACAGACATGCCAAACTTCCATCAACATTATCTGTTTTCAGCAACTTCTTACTGGGTGAAATTTTTTCTCAGGTAGGATGAATTTATCTTTGATGTTCATTTCGTTAGAAATTTTTACTTGTGTTCTTATGTTGCTATGTGCTGAGTTCTCAGTGTGTTTTGTCCAATGACAAAATAGGATCCTTTAAGGGCCAGTGACAAAGCCTTGATGAGCTCTGGTCCGTATAAGATGAAGGAAGATGATGCAATGGTATATAGAAGACCATATCTGACTTCTGGTTCGGCAGGGTTTGCACTGAATGCAACCAGTAGGGCCATGAAGAAGGAGCTAAAGGTGAATTCCTTTTATTTTTTACTTTGTGCACTTTCCTAGCAACTAGTTTTATCAGTAAAGGATATACATGTGGCTCTTTCTGTCTGATATTAGCCCCGAGGCAGCTATTTACCATTATTCTTCCTAAAAATAAGGAGTTTGCTTCTTGAACATGAATTTGGTCTCATTTTGGCTTAACTTCTATTTCTAAGAAGTTGTTTTATTGGTTTCTTTATTGTAATCTGGCAAATTAAATAGAATTTCTATTTTCTCATGTGTATTCAAAAGAGCAATATTTTTTTTTTATCTAAACCAAAATCAATTGGAATTAGTGGTTTCTTCTTTTTGCCCCTATTTTAATATTGTTTATTTACGTAGGAGTTTTATCCCCAGACTTGCATATTCTACAAAATTCCTTAGACCATTCTATGGACAAATATGATGCATTTAGACAATATTATTGATTCAATACTGAAATCTTCAAATTCCTTTGCACCATAATGTTTAAAGTATATACTCTTAGGCAGACAATCAGAAATGATTGCACCAAATTTCTTTATCACTGAGAGTCTTTAGCTCAAGGAATTTCAGTGATAGAAAATAACTAGCAGTTTATGCATCAAATGATACATTTAATGCCATCCCAAATGAAGGGAAATTTTTCCATTGTACATGTTAAATGTTAAGTTGACCAGGGTCTAACAATTACTGAAAAGCTGGCTTAAGAAGATGAGGATTCCTGAACTCATATATGCATATTAATGTTCTTACCACAAACATGAATGGAGCATGAAGTTTGCAGGTAATACATTTGCTGGTGATCCATCATTGGAACAAGTTAGATCTTTATAGTTTATACCATATTAATAAAATACACTAGGTCTAAATTCACCTCAAAAGCTAAGCGGACAAGAATTGCACAAGTCATGTAGACTAATTTCCTTGAGAGTACAACAAACCAATGTGGGATAACACTGCATTCTCTGCTTTGTTGATTAATCTATATTGATTTTCTGTGCCATTCCTTACTGATTCTTGTCATGACAAGAGCTTTTAAGTTTTCAAATATTTTAAGAATCAAGCCATAGCGATTCTGATCACAGATGAGCTTTTTTAAGTTGACAATGCTTGTTCTTTTCAATTGATTATTTTGCTCTGTAAATTTACTTTATATAGGCCTACATGGAAGAGATGAGAAGAATACTTGTGGACATAAATTGGAACGTTAAAACCACTGTATGTTGGGGCCAGAGAGATCGCTGGCTGAGCTTCGATGGAGTTGAAGAATTCTGCAGGGAATCAAAACATGATCTGATCGAGCTTCCCATGGTAGCAACTGTTCTCTGTTTAATTCTCTGCCCTGGGGAAGGTTTTGATTCTAAAAATTTTTATACTATAAACATTTTTGGGTTTTTGTAGTGACTTGATGGTTCTTTCTTAGGAACAACATTAACATTATCCTTCTAGATCACTTTCTGTAATTTATGCTGGTGTTAATTGCAATCAACATGTCGCATTTTCTTTTTGAAGGCAGGACATCATGTGCAGGAGGATCGCGGCGAAGAACTTGGAGGAATCATTTCTGGAGTTCTTAGCAGGAGCTAAAGTAGCTGATGATGTAACATAATCATATATTGGTAGCTATTGATCTAAAAACCTATGTCATGACTTATGATATTCTTCTAATCGTACGTTATTGTACATTCTGCGCATAGGATACATACATTTTCCCAGTAATCATGTAATCTTTATTTTAGAGGTCATGTTATAATTGTAAAAGCCAGAAGATCCAATTTTATCTAACTATAGAACAGTAATTGAGTAGTTCTTTTTTCAAACTATGATATGCTTGTGATTCTCTTCGACTGAGTTTAGGCAATTATTTTTCATTTTTTTCGCAGAGCTATGAATTATTATTTATTACATTGAAATAAGATTGTCTTGCTAATTCAAAGGGTGTTTCAGACTTCCAACACATTTAGAAAAAGGGGCATATTTAAAATAATAGAAAATTTTCCACGGTTATATATTTCAAGTCTGTAGTCAAAGTAAACAGCATCTAGAAGGTAAACTCGAGAAAGACCATATATCTAGAAGGTAAACAATTCTATGATTTCTGCCCTATGTGATTTTGAATTTGCAAGCTTTCTTTGACCTTTAAACTTATGCAAATTTTTCTTTACTAAAATTTGAAGCTCATTCCATCAATAAATACTTCCCTCAGCTCCTGCATTTTGCCACACACAAGCTACTTTCTACATAATATATCTTGTATCTGAACTGAGATTTACTTTTTTCTCCAAACAAAAAAAATGGGTGTTTTAACTTATGAGTCAGAGGTAGTGAGTGCAGTTTCAGCAGCCAAGTTGTTTAAAGTGTTTCTCCTTGAATCTCACATCTATGCTCCTAAGATTCTTCCTCAAACCATCAAAAGTATCGACATTCTTCAGGGCGATGGAGGGGTTGGAACCATTAAACAGACCAACTTTGCTGATGGTATAAAATTTTAATTCACTTTATTACAATTTCTAACTTCAGTTAATCTCTTCAAACTTGATATTTGAATTGGGTAATTTTGATGCATATTGCAGGGTTTGAGGTGAAATACATAAAGCACAAGATTGATGCTGTAGACAAGGAGAATTTCGTATTTAAGTACACTTCATTTGAAGGGGAACCATGGCTGGACACTCTTGATAAAGTTGTTTATGAGACAAAATTAGTTCCTACTCCAGATGGAGGATCTGTTACAAAGTTCACTACCATCTACTATCCAAAAGGAGATGCAGAGCTTGACGTTAATGTCGTGAAGAAGGGAGATGACAATGCCTTGGCAATGTTCAAGACTGTGGAAGCTTACCTCCTCGCAAATCCTGATGTTTAATTTCTTGTATGCCTGTTTTTATTGAGCTAAAAACTAAACTGTATGTTGCTTTGCTTGTTCCCTTCTGCATTTTGTGATGGTGTTTTGATTAGTAATAAATGTTTGGAATTGTGGTGTTGAATGGATCATATCATTCCACTCCACAATTAAATTTCACTTCATGTTTTCAACTCAATAAATAGATTTACAAGTTTTCTTTTCTCCCCTTCTTTCCTTTTATAACATTTACTGTTTCATGGAAAAATTTTAATTTTTTGGAACCCAAACCAAAAAAATTCGGCTACTCATAAGAACTGACCAGGAAATGAAAACGCCTACTTATGTAAAATATTATTATGCATACTTGAAAATCTAAAATTAAGTAGACAAACATATTAAAGAACTCTAGAAAGCATAAAAGGAGGAAACAACAAAATTAACTATCCACTACCATGAAATGAAAAACCATTGAAGATATCAATCTATGTTCAAAATAAACATTATTTGTAAGTTATTAAAGACAAATAAGAAAAACATAAACATTATTTAGAACTTATTAAAAACAAATAAGAAATTTGAAGATAAAGTAAAAATTATTTTTGATAAAAAAATTCAATGATTCACACAATAAAATTTTAAAAAAAAAATTGAGGAGAAGATAGATACGGCTAAAAAATTTTTTTTTAAAAGGGAAAATTATGTTCAGAATCTCAAATTTTTATGTAATTTGCTAATACTAGGGTTTGCAAAAGTTTACTCAAACATGCTTTCAGGTCCTTCCATTAATTTTTTTTCGGTGATTTGATTGGAAAAATTATAAGTTGTTCATTCTTAACTTATGAAAAAGATGTACTTTAATTTTTATTTTATTTAATTAATTTACTTAAAATTTTATTTCAATTTATTTTAAATTTTCAATCATATTTTAGAAGGGAAAAATCAAACTCAATCTTCATATAACACAAAATAAAAAAATTGTCATTCAGGAGAAAAATTGGAAGATGAATCCCATTTAACTAATTAAAATAAGGGGAATAAAATTGGAAATTCTCCATTTAAGTTAACTTTTTTTAATATGACTAAAATACTATTGGGATAATTAAATTTAATATTCTTTTCCTATATAATGGAGCTTAATTAAAAGAAAAAGAAAAACAAATTTATCCGACGGAATTAAAAAAATTGATAAAAAATATACTATTAATAATATAGGGATAAAATAATATAATAAATAAAAATCCAAGCATCAAAATGTAATTATCCTTTCAATGAAATGAGAAATACACCTCTATTAAAAAAACAGGAGGGAGAGAAATAAACTTCACTTAATCTATTGTTATTATGCCAAATTTTACTATTTTATTACTGTACTGCTAACTATTACCATACTGAAGTGAAAATAATTTTATTAAATTACAATTTAAATAATTCTATTTTCAAATAGAATTTACACCAAGTCAATGGTTGATTTCCCAAAGGGGATAAAAATTTAAATTGTAAAGTTAAAAAGAATAAAATTTGACGCAACTTTCAAAAATTAATGTGTCGTAATTTTAAAATATAAAAATTATTAAAAATGAGTAATTAGATGATGACACGTAATAAAATATTAGAAAAAAATTTTAAAAAAATAATTTAGTGCAATTTAAAGTTGCAAAACTGAAGGGAATTGAAGAGGAGACATCTATGCATAGTGGTTTTCAGTAGTGATAAGAAGTATGAGTCTTAAGACGACGACAGTGAAACTGATATAATTTCAACATCGTGGCATTTTATTATGGTGACATAAGAGAGGATGTACCAGAATAGGAGCATTCTGAGGCACCTAAAATGTGGGACGAAAATACAGAGAGTATTGATGTCGGCATCCATTTCAAGAGCAAGCAAGCTGTGATGTCTATCGTGGCTGAATGGTCCGGAAAAAGAGCTATGACGTTTTGCACTGTCTACAGTAAAAAGACGACGTTAACAGTTGAATATGTTACTCGTAGGCCTACATATCAACAAGAACTACTGCACGATCCACGTTGCGGCTAGAGTATTCGTGCGTCAGAACGATCATGGTCTGAGAAGTGAAAAGTGGTCAAATGAGTGAAGGAGCACAACTATGTCAGCGCAAATATCAGAAATGAGGATAAAAATGTGACTTCAAATGATATTGCGAAGCTGATTATCCCGAATATTAAGAATGACCCGGGATATAAGGTGAAACAAATTTAAACAGATGAGCAATAACGATTCTGTGTTAGAGTCGGGTACAAATGAGCGTGGCATGGAAGGAGGAAAGCCATTGAGTCAGTCTACGGTGCATGGGAAAATAATTTTAGGGAGCAGTCGAGATATTTGGCCGTAGTGCAGACGATGAACTCATGCACCATTGTCATGTTCAAGTTCAAACAATGCACCATTGTTTCACATATTTAACTTGTAGAATACTATATTTCACAAGTTTAAATTATATAAGGTCTATTTGGTGTATACAGTTTTAATTTGGATAATTTTTTTTTTGGTAATTAAACCCTAGTTGGAGCAACGAATTGTTTTGATTATCAAGTAAGGAGCAACTAATTATTTAAGTAAAAATAGGATTACGTTGTTAATTCATCAAAGTAGTTTAATTAAGACTTGTATTAAAATTGTAATGATGGTAGTCAAAAGTAAACCATATATACGTAGAAGGTAAACTTCGGGGGCAAGACCTCACATCTAGAAGGTACACTTCTATCCTTTGCAATTATGCATTTTTTGACCATTTAAATAAATAATGCAAATCCTTTTCTACTAAGCTTTTATATCTGCTTAAGAAACAATATTGTGAAAAATAAGCCACTTTAACCAAAAATACTATATAATTATTATTTTTAATCATACTCTAAGAAAAGAAAAATTAATATAATTTCCTTATCAATTATATGAAATTCTCCTTTGAACTATAAAATTATTAATTTGTTTAGAAATAGTGGGAAGGAGACCATATCTATAATTTTAAAAGTTTGTCATTCTTATTATAATATAATTTCACAATCTTTGACTTAATAAATGCAAATCCTTTTCCATCTATATCTATATTAAGTATGATCAGAATATAACTAATAAATCTTTTGTATATATACAGTTTTTTCAAATAATATAAAATAACCTCAAATCCCATTTTCTACTTTTAACTTAAAATATATATAAAAAAAAAAAAAAATCTCAAAACATTACTCAGTTACTTTTTTTTCCCTTGCATATATGGGGAGAGGGATGGAGAAAGGTCTTTGAACTCGGCCACCACAGACCACAATTGAAGAATGTCAACCTATCCTTTCAATTACTCTTATTAGATTGATTCGTACTATACATTCATATCGAAAACTGTAACCACTTTAGATTTAATTCAAGTTGTTTTATGAATGCACTAAAATTTGTGCTTCCCTCTATTGATTCCTTTCTTTGCAAATTTGATTATTCTCTATTAATTCAAAAAAGAATTTATTTAATAAATAAAATTAAGAATAATATCCATTCTAAAATTGTGCCCAAAAAAAAATAAAAGTCCATACCAAACTCAAAAGCCAATAGCGTGCTTCCCTCTATTTCTTACCGTCCTCATTTCTCAGACACGTATTAAACGGCATCGTATTCTTTCCAAAACCTTTTCAAAGCAAAATCCCCTTTTGGCGATTTCAATTTTCTGCAAAACAATTTGCCTCTCGTTCTCTTTACTCAGCAGAGAAACAAAGATGATTTCTGCCTGCAGCAGTTTGAGATGCCTTTGTAACTTCCCGCTTCGGATTTGGGTTCAAGGGCAGAAGGGTATTTCTCATTACTGCACT